>JAFVLL020015238.1:0-42799 GCA_021397915.2 Tor tambroides
AATACATGTAAATATTTTCAAAATATGTACTGTATGTGTGTGTGTGTGTGTGTGTGTGTATATATATATATATATATATATATGTAAGTACTTTAGCAGCATTTCAGTAATCATAAAGGTTTACAATTTACAATTTAGTCCATGTTCACCTGAAAAGTGGGACAGTAAGTGCTTTCCATTAGCGTCAGTATCAAATGATAAACAGACACGTGTTATTACGCTGTCATTATTTGTCACTTTATTATGTAATTGTGGGTGATTGATGATGATCACAATGAAACAGTGGGTTAGCGTCTCTTCTCTTCTGCTTGCTTCTATCCCCATTAATCTGATTCAGTGTTATTTTTATAGTAGGATGGAATGTGCGCTGCAGCATCAGCACTGCCTTACATGGTTTACTGTGGTGAAAGTGTGCGCTCGAGGTCTCCTCCTCTCTTTCTCTCTGGAGACAGTGAGCTCAGGGCCAGCAGGTGCCTGTGGGTAATGATGCCCCCCGAGGGCTTTAAAACTTCCGAACGGCAACAGCACAAGTCTGTGCCATGATTTACCCAAAGTAGAATTTTTTCTTGGATCAACAAACCTTTTAACCGATAGGATTTGGAGGATAAGACCGTGTTAAGGGAATAGTTCACCCAAAAAAATGAAAATTAGCGGGAAATTTATTCAACCTCCAGCCATCCAAGATGTAAAAGAGTTTGTTTCTTCATCAGAACAGATTTGGATAAATGTAGCATTACATCACTTGCTCACCAATGGATCCTCTGCAGTGAATGGGTGCCGTCAGAATGAGAGTCCAAACAGCTGATAAAAACATCACAATAATCCACAAGTAATCCACAACACTCCAGACCATCAATTAACGGCTTGTGAAGCAAAAAGTTGTGTTTGTAAGAAACAAATCCATCATTAAGATGTTCCAAAATATGAATCCATAATCCATAATCTGCTTTCTCCAGTGAAAAAGTCCATCCCCTGTTGTCCTCTCACATCAAAACCCATGACATATTTATTTTGAACTGTTTTGGACTGTTTTCACCTAAACAGTGCTTGATCTGTATATATTTCTCTCCTTATTCAGATGAGATGACTTTTTCTCTGGCAAAAGCAACATTATATATAGAACATATATTTTAGCTGGAAGCAAAAGTTTGAAGTTTAAATGCCTTCATTATGGATTTGTTTCTTATAAACACAACTTTTCACTTCACAAGATGTTAACTGATGAACTGGTGTGGTGTGGATTACTTGTGGATTATTGTGATGTTTTTATTAGCTGTTTAGACTCTCATTCTGACGGCACCCATTCACTGCAGAGCATCCATTGGTGAGCAAGTGATGTAATGCTAAATTTATCCAAATCTGTTCAAATGGAGGAACAAACTCATCTACATCTTGGATGGCCTGAGGGTACATTTTTTTAGCAAATTTGCATTTTTGGGTGAACTATTACTTTCACTGATTGTAAGTTAAGGTGGTTTATGGTTGTTTGTTAGGAATGTTCTTCCTGGACCAACAATAGATGCCAAACCAAGAAAATCACGATAACCTCAGATCCCAGAATGACCCAACATGAGAACAAGACCACCAGAACACATATCCACTAAATACAGACTTCATCTACCCCACATGATGTGACCACACAGAACTAAAGACCACCAGCACACATTGTGAACGTTTCAAGAACTTTTTTTTGTTGTGGCTACATGTAAACACTTGAATAAGACATCTTGCCTCACATTGAGAAATCATAATGATTGCCAGTAAAACACAGAGCAGCCACGGATGTTACAGCAGTTATTGTAAGTCAGTGCTGCAGGTCAAGCTCTGTTTCTCCTCCAGTGCTGCTGTGTTGTGGTCAGAGAGCGGGTTTCTGGGGACGCTCTTTATTACCACATAAGGAGAGACGTCTCTGAAATACTGTGTAAACATTCAGATGGGCCCGTCTCTCTAGAGGCCAGGGACCACGCTCTCATCCCTCTGTTTATTTCCATGTAAAAACCCCACAGAATCATGCCAGAAAATAGCAGATGCAGTTACGATCAGTAAGATACTCTCACTGTCACATATATGCTCGTAGATGTCATTCTATGTGTTCTACAACTACGAGCTCTTTTAGGTTGATTTAAAACATATTCTAAAATCTACCAAAAAGATCACATATTTTAACTTTTTTCTGTCTATACTATGTTCTATGCCTTAATCATTTATTTTATCTATACTTTTCATATGTCCTGTCTGTTTAGATTTGGTTGTTTTACACTTTGCCAGAATTTCAGTCTTAAAGTATTCATAAAATATCCTTCATAAAGTATATAATATTGCATTTTTAAAGTTTGATCACCTAAACAAAGAGTAAAATAAAGAATATACTCAAGTGTGAATTGAATGTAACATTGTCAGACACGAAATAGCATGTTAATTGCAATTCAATTAAAATATACTATAGTTTATATATTTAGACTTTAGAGTGCTTTTCCTCTCACTTAAGTAGGACTTATTGTCATACTGTGTGTTTGTGTAATTTCATAAATACTTATAATGTCTTATAGCTTATAGTGTGACTGTCAGGTAAAAAAAAAAATCTCCAGTGATATAGTTGGACATTGTTAGTGGACCAATTAAACTAATGAGAGTGTAAATAGTGATTAAAGCTCCTGTAGTTATAGAAACATCTCATTTAACAGATCTCATTTGCTGTAATTAGTTTTATGAGCACACGAAAAGCTCTTCTTTTTCTCTGCCAAACTTTGTCCGGCTGTAGTGACTGATTCTACATGACCTTTTTTGGCGTTGTTCAGATGTCCCCCTCAGACAGTGGACTGTTATTCCTCTCTGATGCATAATCAAGAGTGCTGCCGAGTGTCCAAACAGGATGTGCTGTCTTTAGCAGAGGAACAGAGGGGATTCTTTCTCTGCCTTTCCTTCTCTCTTTTTCTCTCTGGACTGAACGGCCTTAAATCTGAAGCAATGAGAACATATTACCAGACCCGTGTGGAATCTGCACCCGCCGAGTAGCTTGACTGTAGTTTAACTACTTGAAATTACGAGTGGCTTGTAGCTTGCCATCTTTGTTATGGATGTTTCTGCTTGGACTGTCAGACCTTTACACGAGTCATTTACCATCTATGCACATCCTCAGGATAAAAGGTCATCCAGACGGTGATGGTGGACAGTGATGTTTACAATATGTGACTATGTACAACTTGTACCTAAAATGGAAATTAAATGTTCTTTTCGAAGATTTACTTTCTGCAAGATACACTCCCATAAAAACAACCTGATTTATGTGCTTGTACAAGGAAAATGTAGGAAAGTAATCGCTAGTGGACAAAAATGAGCAACAATTTATTACAAAAGAAGAAAAAGAACAAATCCTCTTGAAATGAGCTGTTTTGCTGTCATTGCTAAATGGAGTTGGTGTGATTTCAAATGTGAGAGGAAGTGGGTGTACTAAAAACACTTCAAGACATTTTTATGTAGACACACATATGCACAAGTTTCCAACAACATATCATACTTTTGCTCCAGGCATTTGTATGGCAGACTTCCATTGACAGATTGAGAGGTCTAGAAGACTCAGTCTGACCTGCTGTTCCAGCTCACTTATACCAAGTTCAGTCACACTTAAAAACTCTACTGTTTGCACTATAAGGTAATTTAAACATGTTTACATTAAGATGCGATTACTATGATCTGATCGAGAAAATCGAAAAATCACCCAATCAGCTTGTTTAGATGTGTCCACATCCAATAGGTTTTGAATCCAGATTAGTGATCAGGTGGATGCAAACCTTCCCATGAAAAAGAAGTGTGCTTAATTGTATTGAAGGTGCACTTGTAGTGTACTTAAAATCTTAAAAGGGTATATATTATATATAGTGCTGTCAAACAATTAATCGCGATTAATCGCATCCAAAATAGACGTTTTTATTTACATAATATATATGTGTGTACTGTGTATATTTATTATGTGTATATATAAATGCACACACATATATTTTGAAAATATTTACATGTATACACATGCATATGAAGAGTTTGGTTCCAAAACACTATAAATCCATTTTGATTTTCTTTACCAAGAAAAGGCTAGATGAAAACCACTATTTTCAGTTTCATCGCTCCCAAAATGAATTCAACGGGTCTTCTTGTTAATGCTATAAATTAATTACAACAATAAAAGAAAATTTCATCATGAACAAGAACATGAACAACATCACATTAGACCACAGAAATTCCAAAATGACATTTCCTTGACATTCAACTTTCAAAAGTGCATTCATCTTTGCCATGTTACATTCATTTAGTTGACTAGTGCGATTCATCTGCAATTATGAATGCAATATTTCGTAGCTTGTCAGTAATCGACGGCTCTGTGTATTAAATGCCACTCCATCTGAAAGCACATGATGGAGATTTACTACTAATCACAGAACCGGCTTTACTGACGAGATGCGCATGACAATCACATGCGATTTATTGTGCAGCCCTAATTTTTTTGTTTGTTTGTTGATCACAAAGTATAAAATAGATGAGGAAAATCTGTGATTGGTTGAGTGGATGTATCGCATTCTGCAGAGAAGGGAGACTGGCGTTTGTTGCGGTCTGGAAAGATGATAGAATAAACATGATAGAATAAAACGGCAGATATCACATTTTGTGTAAAATTAAAAATGGACTTTTCAATACCAAGCAGATACAATACTGATTTTGGCAGAAACTAATAATAATAAAAAAAAAAGGCATTTATTGCGTTTTGGAACCAAACTCTTCATATGTTTTAGTGCTGTCAAACGATTAATCGCAATTAATCGCATCCAAAATAAAAGTTTTGTTTACATAATATATGTGTGTGTACTGTGTATATTTATTATGTATATATAAATACACATTCATACATGTATATATTTAAGAAAAATATGTTATGTTTATATATTAAATATAGCTATATATAATATAAATTATACAAATATAAACATATACATGTGAATACATGTAAATATTTTCAAAATATATACTGTATGTGTGTGTATTTATATATACATAATAAATATACACAGTACACACTGATATATTATGTAAATAAAAACGTCTATTTTGGATTGGATTGTTTGTCATGCTTTAAAGAAGTACACTTATTTTGATGTGTTGGCTAACATACTAAAGCACACGTAAAGTACTTGATTAAAATTTAACTGTTTTGTTAATTTTAACTGTAGTGCATTACATTATTACATTTAAACTCTATATTTTGTATATAAAAATATTTTTATGTATATTTAATATATATTAAAAAATATATATATTTAAATACATGAAATACAAGTTTCAATAGAAACTACATTTAAACAATGTTTAATTTACCATTAATGTTTGTCAGTGTTATGTGCAGTGCCGAACAAAGCGCACGATGAAGACGAGGAACAGTTAAACAGTCTTTTAATATACAATCCAAGAAGAAGATACAAGGAATCTCAGGAGTAGGTAGCACGAACACGTAGACATCAAATAATAACCGACAAAGCCGACGGAGGGAGGAGCCATGGTGGAGGAGCCATGGTGGAGGAGTGGTTGCCGACTCCATGGGGCCGACCGACAACGGCGGAGCAGGTGGTAGTGGAGCCCGAGGCGGCGACAGAGAGCCGAAGAGCCAGGGTGACGCCGAGGATCCGGAGGGCCAAGGTGGAGCCGGAGGCTTCGGGGACCGAGGTGAAGGCGGGGCTCCGGAAGGCCGCGGCGGAGCCGGAGCGACAGAGGACGGAGGTGGAGCTGGAGGGAAGGAGGAGCCCAACGGAGCCGGAGGGACGAAGGGAAGAGGCGTAGCCGGAGGAGTGTAGTCCCGAGGTGGAGGTAGGGGGACGACTGACCAAGGCGGAGCTGGAGGGACGAGGGAGCCCGGTGGAGCTGGTGGACTGACGTGTTCCGGTGGAGACGAGGGAGCTGGAAGCCAAGGTGGAGCCGCTGGGTCGCAGGACCGAGGCGGAGTCTGGGTCTCGGAGGCTGAAGGCAGAGTCGAGGGATCCTCCAGACTCGACGCCAATGATGCTGGAGATGTGCAGACCCGCGGCGAGCCCACACCGCAGATGGTGGGCTGAGGGTGAGCAGAGGGGCTGAAGGGATCCAGCAGAATGGATGTAGATGAAGGGAATGGGTCAATAAGAGGAGGTAGGAGAGGGAGGTTGGGTGGGATTTCTTGCCAGAATGATATCACAGACGATGGACATACTTGTAATTCCGTATTCCAGTCGATTACGTTCCCAATGTCCAGTTCTGACTCACCCTCAGCGATGGCGCCGTGGGCGAGGATTCCCATTGCCCCCACGATCTCCACAGCTGTATCCATCCGCGCTCGTGCTGTCGGCTCTCGCACCTGGTCAGACAATTGGGGCTCAGGCTCCGGGGCGATTGTCAGCTCTGTCGCTCCTGGTGGCGATGGCTCAACGCTCGCGGCAGGCTCAGGCTCTCTGTCTGCGGTGGGCTCAGACAGCTCCGCGCTGTGAGGTGGTGGTTGACTGGGCTCTGGGTCTCGAGTGGGACTGGTGTCATTATCCGTGATGTCCACTGTGAGAGGCGAATTGCAGGACACCAGCACCCACTCGACGAATGCGGCGAAGCTCTCTCGAGGACCGTCTCCGGACAGCTGCGCTCGTGTGGAGGTGTTCAGTCCGGCTTGATAGAACGAGCAGAGGCAGCTGTCCGGGTAGTGCGTGTAATTTGAGAGAAACACAAAGTCCTCGGTGTGGTCCTCGAGAGATCGTTCCCCCTGCTCCAGCAGGAGGATGAGGACGGCGGGATCATTCATAATGAAAAAAATAAAAACTGACAAAAAACGGGAAATAAAACGAGGGCAAAATACGCCGCTATACTTCTCTGTTTTGGTCGGTTATTCTGTTATGTGCAGTGCCAAACAAAGCGCACGACGAAGACGAGGAACAGTTAAACAGTCTTTTAATATACAATCCAAGAAGAAGATACAAGGAATCTCAGGAGTAGGTAGCACGAACACGTAGACATCAAATAATAACCGACAAACACTAACTCAAAAGGCCGGAACTTATAAAGGACAGATAACGAGGGCCGACAGGTGAACACAATGATTAATTAAACAGAACAGGGGAAACTAGGTCAAGGGAAAACACCGACATGTAACAGTCAGTGCTTTCAGCAGTACATTTTAACCATATTTCAAAGATTAATTATTAAATTACATATGAAGATGTGCTTAAGTCCAAAGAAAAACCTTCAAGCGGAGATGTGGGGCTATGAGTAGCATATTCATATGCTTGTATAGTTTATCAGTGAATACCATGGAATTCCATGGTACATGTATTAAAAAAAGTGGTACTTTACTTTTTGAATGTTATGTGGTTATCACGTATATGTGTTAAATGACAACTTAAGCATATTTTATCTAAATTATTATTTTTTTTTTTTCTAGCAAGACCGGGTGTCAAGGTAAGCTGCTCTATTCCTTGTCTAAAAACATTATTTATTAATATGCTTCTGTTTACTGAAAGATAAATTCATAAAAACTGGTATGATCAACACTTACTTGATGATTGATGTTAAAAGCAGGTCAGACTCTAGTGGTGTGGAGTCTCCGTCAGACAGACTGTCAGCCCGGACCAGCACATACACACGCAGAGAGAACAGACTCGCCTCTCTGAGCAAAACAGAGGACGACTCGGCCAGCAAGGAGTATAAGAAGGTCAGGATAACTTTTATTAATAAAATACTTACTGTGTGTTCATAACATTAGATATTCTCCCTCAAATACTATCCCTAGAGAGAAGGGTACAATGCATGTATATACAGTACAAATCTAGTAAAATCAAAAATACAGTATAGTACAAATATCTAAATACCAATGTGTTTATCCAGTGCAGACCATTAGCGGTCTTCTGTTGACCAGCAACAGGAAAGCAGCTCCCAGTGGAGTTGCTGAATTAGTCAGATGAACTCGACCTCTGTTTGTTTCACTTTATCAGCTGTATGAGGACGCACTGACTGAGAATGAGAAGCTGAAGTCTCGACTACAGGACAGTAAACAGGAGCTCACCAAAATCCGCTCACAGCATGACAGAGTCACACAGGTGAGAAAACAATCCCAGCAGATGAGGAGAGAGATTTTCTGTGGCCTGAATCATGCGTATGACCATCATCTGCCAAGAGGAGAGACCTGTGTTAAAAAAATAATAGCACAAACCAGCTCTCTGAAAACAATCAGGCTCCCAAAGGTCTGACTTTTAGTGTAGCTCACAGCATCTGTAAGGAATTAAAGTCTGTGAAAAGCCAGTAATATATCTAGATACTGGTCCAGCAGTAATTGCTCATTAAAACATTCAGCTTTTGTACATATTTTGCTTTGAATATGAATTTACATTATTATTTTATCCCTTTACGGTTTTGTTTCTATGTGCATTTATTCTCTTTTGCTCATTAATCTTTCCGTGAATGTTTTTCAGAAGCAGGACAGAATATCAGAGAGGTCCTCTGTATTTGAATCAGAGAAAAGGGTATATATGTTATCATTATTGACACTTTCTGAGAAATTTCGATGTGTTTCTCTTCAATGTTGGCTAAGATCTTGAACTGATATTCCTCCTCCATGCTGTTCTCATAGGAATTTGTTTCCAAACTGTTTTAATTTTTTTATTATCTTGATTTCAGTAATTTAACATTTTAATTTAATTTAATTTAATTTAATTGTTACATTTGGATAAATATAAAAATAAATATAAATATTAAATAAAAAATATAAATATAAAAATTTATTATATAAAAAATTATTTATTTAAAAAAAAAAATCGTAATAGTATTTTTTTTCCCCCTGTGCTTGTGTAGGAAAAAGAAGCTTTGGAGAAGAGGGTTTCAGACATGGAAGAAGAATTAAAGGTAAAAGGAAGGCATCTATTAAATGTGGTTTTTCTGTGTTATTATGAGTTGGGGTGACTTATGAAAGCATGTTCAAAGATGCTAACTTCAAAATTTACTTGGACAGTTTGTTTGAACTGACTATTAAAAAGGTTAGATCACAAGATTTTAATAGCTAGTGTAACTACCATGCCTGTTTTGACCCATGTTAGTCAATCTCAGACACCACAATGCTTGCTACCGGCCCACACCAAAGTCATGGCCGCTGCTATCGGCTCTGTAGCGTCTCACAGCTGCAGCAGTACATGGTGACCTAGTTCCAGCTACGCCAGGGCCGGACTGAATCCAGCACAGAGACACGGCATGGCTTTTGTTCAGCATTCCAGCAGTAATTGCACATAGCTGGCATTTTGAGGGGCCAAGAAGAGCATGGTGCCAAATATATGAAAGGCCAATTCAATGTGAGGGAGATGAGATATCTGCGGCTGCTGTAGTCTGCCAGGCTCAGTTGGATAATTGATCCATGTTGCAATTGAGGTAACATGGACTCTGGGGTGTTTTGGTTCAAATTAGCTCAAAGTTGATTAGATTAGAGCCAAGATATGCAGATGACATTGTCATTTATATTGCAAATATGCAAACAGCTTTAGCTTCAGAATACCATGGAGGGAATAAAATACACTTTTAAAAAATAAAGGTTCCAATAAGGGGTTTTCACAATGATGTCAACTGAAAAACCATTTTGGTTTCTCAAAGAATTTTTTAGTGGACAGTTCTTTAAGGGATAGGTCACCCACATATGACAATTTGCTGTTAATTTATCTACTCTCAGGCCATCCAAGATGTAGGTGACTTTTTTTTTTTGTTAGTAGAAAAATAATGAAGAATTTTAGCTGAAACTGCGGTCCTTGGTGATTCAAGAAATGCAAGTTAGCAGCTACCGTCACTTTGAGAGTAAAAAACAAAGCATATCAGACAACACAAAATTAATACATGTGGCTCCTGATGATATATTGAGATCTTATGAAGCGAAGCAATCAGTCTGTGCAAGAAACTGAACATTGTTTACAACATTATTACCTGTAACCCAGAGCCTCAGACAAACAGTCCCGAGAGATGTTTGGTTCACACACGAATCATTCTTTTCAACTGGTTCTTTTTAGTGAACTAGTTGAACCAGTACACCAAATCTGACTGAACCATGTAAAACAGTTTGTGGCTCGAGCAGCAAAGATCTCATTGTTACGTGAACAGTGGATGCAGTTACAGAGTTTTGGAAGTGTGTTTGTTTGTTCCCATCATTTCGGTGATGAATGTTTTATAAACAAGGCCCAGTTTGATGACAGATTTGCTCATCGTTTGATACTGAAAGATGGAGCGGTCCCAGTGATAAAAGATCCCGCTCATGATTCGAAACCACAGGCGTTTTGTTGGCAGTCGGCGCGCAAGTGTTCGCGACTTTTTACCTCCACCCACGGCGTGCCTCCAGAAGCTCGGCTGTTTTCAGAAAGAACCGTAAATCTGTATCTTGCTTTTATAAATATGATAAAACTAAAGACAATTTGTTTGCGCTTTATTTTACAGTACGTGCACTTACATGTACTTACAGTGTACCTACCTAAGAAAGTACTGGTAATATAAGGCAACTATATGGGGTAAGGTTAGGTTTAGGGGTAGGTTTATTTTTAGTAATTACTATAAGAAGTACATAGTATGTACATGAGTAACAGGACTGTAAAATAAAGTCCTACCGACTCTTTGGAGATATAAAAGATGCAGTACTACTCTCAAGATTAACGTGAGATTGGGCGAAACTGTATGTCCCCTTTAATATATCGTCAAGAGCCATGGGTATTAATTTTGTGTTGCGTGATATGCTTATGCGTGACGGTAGCCATTGACTTGCATTTTATGAATCACTAAGGACCATGGTTTCAGCTAAAAATCTTCTTTACTGCTCTACTCAAGAAAAAAAGTCACTTATGTCTTGGACAGCCTGAGGGTGAGTAAATGAACTGCACATTTTCATTTTTGGGTGAACTATCCCATCACTAAGAACCACTTGTGTGAAGAAACTCTGTCCACTGTAAAGAACCATTTTTTTTTTTCAATGGAACAGTTCCATAAATGTTAAAGATTTTGGAACCGTGATGGAACCATTAATACCATTAAAGAAACTGTATTTTTAATAGCATATATTTATGCAGCTTTTAAAACACTAATTGGTAGGTCCAACAGACTCTCACTTCATCAAGCTCATAAACATAAGAAAATGATAAGCACTTGTGTTTGTTTGATCAGTGATGTCACTGTTGCCCCAGCAGACGCCCTCAGTGAGGTTTCGCTACCAGCCCTGAGTTCATCCTCAGCTGGATTGGGTGAGAGGGGGCAGATGGTGAGTGGTTTTGCCCCACGCGTGGTTGCCTGCTCACACACACCAAAACACACCCATTACTCCACGGTGTGGGTCATGTAGATCACTCTTAGTCACAGATTTGTATCCATACTTTTTTTTCTGTAATGCTCTCAAAATAACTCTTACTGTAATTCCTTAACAGCAGGCTTACTGTCCTATGAAGACAACAGTGAGCACTGTATGAAAAACCGCTACTCATTGTGACCAAATAATAAAATGACAATCCCAGAATGCATTGGCTGGGTCAAGCGTAACGTTGATTATAACTGCTGTGTTAATGCCATGACGCAATTACTAGACAATAACCCATGACGTCCTGCTCTGAGTCAATGGGTTTTTGATTACATGCCTGAAATAAGGTCTGTGATTCACACCAGCTCTAGATATTTTCACAATTTATTCTGCGAAATAAAATATATCAGTAATACCTCAAAAATTTGGTTGCTAAGAAGTGGCTAAATGAGATTACATAGCCTATGTTTAGCTTTTGATTATTATTATTCTTCTTATTAAGACAATTTGTGTTCATTTGTGAATATTATCATGGTGAATAAAACATGTAAGAGTCACAAACTTTTGTTGGTCAGAGCTAATTTTCTGCAATAATCCACAAGCCAACTGGAAAATCTTATTGGGTTTTATTGAGTAAATCACGGTGATGCAAACTTTTCGGTTCGCCGAAAAATATGCCATCACTACAGCACTCTATGAACTCGAATGCCTTAATAAATGTATAGTTTGTTTGGAGGGACATTAGTAGCAACACGCTAATTGCAAACTCTGTCCGCGTAAGTGGTGACGAATTAAATACTGTTTTCTGGTCTAAGCCTCGATTCCATTGCAGTTGAGAATACTATCTCAACAGCTGTTTTGTGCTCAAATTATTTATAGCGCATTATTAAGAACTCGCAGTATCAGTTTCTGTGCAAGGTTTTAACAGTTCATAAAAAGATTAATCACTTTCTGGCCAGCTATGATTTCAGTGAAGACAAAGGTTAGGATTATAATTTTTCCAGTATAGCACACCATGAGTGTATATTAGCACCGTTTGCTGTTTGCTTTTGAGATCTGAAGGAGCACTTGGATCTGGAAATAGTGATGTGGTGTAACATCAAACTAACAAGCGGATTGGAATCAGTTGTTAGCGAGTCATGTCTTGCTGCCTTTGTAGAGTGTTTCACATGGCTGTTTTTGAAGGATGTTGCTTTAGGTTAGATAGCAGGTTATGCAGCATAGGCTACTGAGTAAGAATCATCATCTAGAAGCCATGTTGTGACAAACTGAGTCATGACTTGAAGCACAACAGCACTTGTACTGGTAATCTGTGCTGGCCGTTATGACATGCCAACCTCTGTTTATCAAAGCAGTGCGTCATTTAAATGGTTAACTCTATGACATATGACTACAGATGCTCTTTGTAGAGACAAAACAATGAATCATGAAAGAGCTCTGAACAGATGCCGGATGCCTCGCAATTCTCTGTTGGTTTTTCATGCATTGGAGAAACTCGATGGCCTGGTCCCAAATCCGTAAGCCGTGAAACCATGTTTGGAAACGGTGTCAAACCTCAGGGTTTCTCCACATGCTGGTTCAGGAAGTTTCTGAGGTTGACCACAGATGCCTCACACCGCTCATTAATCTCCTCACTGCACAGTGTGGCTTTTATGAAAGGAAATAGTGGTGATTACTACTTTTTAAAAGTCCTCCAATAAAAAGCTTGATTTTATTTTAAGTGAATGGTCATGAAGATGTTTGCAAGCCTGTCCTCCTCGTCCTTTTTGTGAATGACTACAGTTGCACATGTTGTGTGTCAGTGAGTTCATCCAACACAAATTTCTGTTCTTCTCACCTGATCGTCATTGCATGCTTATATTTCTGTTTCCGTTCTAGAGTCAACATGAAATTCATTTTATTTGTAATGTGACATTTAAGAGTGAAACATAATTTATATTCTAATGCATTTAACAATATTTGTTTCATATTCAAATGTCCTTAAGAACGATATAAGAATTGATTTTATTCATCGGAAATTGATTGATTGACCAAAAGGTGCCTCTATATGACAGGTGGTTGGAAGGTGGAGAAATAAGAGGGTGGTGCAACAATTTCAAGCAAATATATTACAGTTAAATGTGGCTATATGGAGTTTCACCAGGGTTGTAAACCATTCAGAATTAACCCGATAAAGTTTGGGCTAACAGTTAAAGTGGTAGTAAAAAAAAGAGTCCATAAAAATTGGTATCAATATTTGGATTTCGTTTGTCAACTACCCCTAGTATGAAGTGTTTATAAAAAAATATTGGTACAGTAAAAATGGTTTAATATTTAGATTTAACTAAGGCATTTTCACTAGTATGAAGCACTTATGTTAACTTGAACATGCTCTCTATTGTGATTGAGAAACGGCACCATGAAATGGGCTGATGGTGCAATAGGATGCCTGTATTGTCCCATATGGGATGTTTAATGATTGTAAAAACAAGATTGGCACAGTAAAGTGTTCAAAACTTGGAATTTTCTAGACTGTTAGAAAATGCAAGTTGCCAGTATGTTAGATTTACTGCACAATTAAAGAGGACTGACTTAAACTGACTGACTCATTCAAAAGTAGTACTATTATATAGCTGCATTATTATATGCAAAATTCAAGTGGACATTAAAAAAAGATTGGTACAATATATCCTTGGATGTCCTTAGACCACTGGACCCTTTTATTAAACCACTTTGTCAGATTTAATGCACCCCTTACAGGTGGTAGAGAAATTCTGACTTGGCATATTCAACTTTAACAGAGTTTAATTCAAGCAGAATTAAAGATATGGATAATTAAAGAAATCATTGCATTATATAAATGGGAGGTTCTTGCATTGATGAGCAACTAACAAATAAATAGCTGGATTATCGTTAGTTTAAAGGATAGTTCACCCAAACGATGAACTCTGTTCTATATGCGTTTCTTTCTTCTTCAGAACACAACAAAGATATTTTGAAGATTGTTAAAGGGATAGTTCACCCAAAAAATAAAAATTACCCCATGATTTACTCACCCTCAAGCCATCCTAGGTGTATATGACTTTCTTCTTTCAGACGAATCCAATCAGAGTTATATTAAAAAATGACCTGGCTTCTGAAGTGAAGCGATGTGTTTGTGTAAGAAAAATACCAATTTTTAAAACTTTGTAAACTGCAGTCTCTAGCTTCCGCTAACTGTCAAACACGCGTTCACGAGAGAGCGAAAATATGCAAGTCTCATTAGAACCAAGTTTTGTTTACAGCAAAGGAAAGCCAGTCTCCTCTTGACTTATATCAAAATCCTCCAACATTTTTCTTTACAAATCCTCGTTTTGTACTTTTAATTCCTGGTGTTTTGTTTTGCTTACGCTACGCCGACGTCCTCCATCATCCGCTGGACGCCACTCTCTCGTGAACATGTGTATGACAGTTAGCGGAAACTAGAGATTACGGTTTATAAAGTTTGAAATACACATGCATCGATTTGCCTTTATTAACCCCCGGAGCCGTGTGGAGCACTTTTTATGATGGATGGATGCACGGTTTTGGGCTTCAAAATCTCAACCACCATTCACTGCCATTATAAAGCTTGTAAGAGCCAGGACATTTTTTAATGTAACTCTGACTGTATTCGTCTGAAAGAAGGAAGTCATGATACTGTACACCTAAGGATGGCTTCAGTGTGAGTAAATCATGGGGTAATTTTCATTTTTGGTGAGCTATCCCTTTAATGGTAATCAAACAATTTCAGTTCCCATTTACTTCTATTGTATTTCTTTTCCTTCAATGGGAACCTGAACTGTTTGGTTACCAACATTATTCGAAATATGCACTTCTGGGCCACCATAACGTTTGGACGAACAATTCTAAAACACCTTTCTCATGAATAATGTGCAATGATGAATTAGAAACACCATAAGACCAGGAATGTGTAAAAATAAAGTTTGATTTCATGTTGACTTTGTTTTAAGTAACTCAGACACACTAATGCTGTTAATTTTTGTTCCCAAACCCTCTCTGATGTTCTCTCACACTCGCTCTCATGATTCGGGCCTCTCTGTATCTCCAGACCTTTCCTGCTTTGGCTCGGCTACAGGCTCTCCGCAGGGGGAACGCGCGCCTCCTACTGGAGAACAAAGCAATGCTGCGCTCCCTCGCTCGCCTCACTCAGACGGCCTCTCTCCCCGAGACGGACGATCTCTAGTATTCCTCTCTGTCTCTCTCTGTCCCTTCCTCCTTCCTGTTCTCCGCTGCACCCTGTAGTCCTCCTCTGTCCCGCTGCTGCTCACCTCTCAGGCAGGTCTCTCTGTTTCATTCCTTTGTTTTGCATTGGTAAGGCTTTTTCGCTCCTTCTTTCTTTCTCCCTGTTTCTCTCCTGGGTCTGGGGAAGAGCAACCCCTCACATTCCTGCTGCAGGCGGTGGCTTTGAAGATATTTATAGATCATCCAAACGCATGACCAAACGTCTCTATACTCCAGCAGTGTCCAAATCAAATCACAGCCACTGTAGCGTCACATTCTAGTCTCTGTCAACACATCTGCTCACTGGTTATTAATAACTTCATGGATTACTGGATTCCTATATCACACACAGATAGCTATAAAAAGTCAACATAAAAAATATTTTTTTAATTAAATTAAAATGAATAAAATTCGTACATTTACAAAAATAGAATAATGATAGAATATGTAACTCAGTGGTTATTAATAACAATACAGATTATTGGATTCCTAAATTACAAACAGAATATGTAAGAATATGAATGTGTATAGAGAACATTGAATATGTAACTCTGGTTAGAAATGACATTATAGAATATTGGATGTTTATATTTTTCACATATAGCAATAAAAGTAAACTTTTTTTTTTTTTTAAAGTTGAAACTAAAAATTAATAAATTATGTAACTCGCTGGTTATAAATGATATTATAGACTATTGGATGCCTATATTACACATGGATAGCTATAAAAAAAAAATATTGTAAAAATTAAACTAACATAGAATAATATAATATGTAACTCACTGGTTATAAATGACATTACAAACTATTGGATGCCTGTATTACAAACAGATAATAAATAATTAAGCATAAACATAATTTTAAAAATGACACTAAAAATAATAAAGATACAAAAATATGTAATTCACTGATTATAAATGACATTACAGACTAATGATTGCCTATATTACAAACATAAAAAATAAGCATAAAAATAATTTCAAAACTGAAACTAAAATTGATAACAAATTTTACAAAAATAGAATAATAATAGAATATGTAATATGTTTCTCTATTGGATGCCTATATTACACATGGATAGCAATAAAAAAAATAAACAAAAAATATTTGTAAAAATTAAACTAAAGCAGAATAATGATATAATATGTAACTCACTGGTTATAAATGACAGACTATTGGATGTCTATATTAAAAAGAGATAATAAATAAAAGATAATAAAAGAATACAAAATATGGGTTAATTATTTTTGAAAATATTATGTTGTATTTTTGATAAAATATGGATAGTATTTTCACAAGTAATTTAATGCAGTTCAGCAGCTGATTTTACAAATAATGATTTTAATTGTTGGATTTAGTTGAGAGGATCGAGACCACTGACAGGCCAGTATCTTTGATGCATTTTACATGCTATGTAAATCTTCTGTTAAATAATGATTTATCATACATATTTAATAATTCTCTTTCTAAAGAACATGGATTTTGTGCCTTTATGGCTTAAAAGCAGCAGGACACCAATTTGTATCCTATTCATATTCAGAATGCCAGAACTGTCCACAGTGCTGTGAGTCTCTGTGTGTGTGCTGGTTATTTCTAAAAGTGAGGACAAAAAAGCTTTGTTGTTGTATCCGATGGTTGGAAGGATGTGATATGAAGTCATGAGTGGCTGGGTTTGCTCTCCTGTTAAAGCTTTTGTAGTTCTGGCAATGCTTTTTTACTCACAGGAGTAAGAGGAGGTGAACCTCTCTATGCATGAGCTCACATTCACATGGCACTGCCAACTGCCATTCCTTTACAAAACAATCATATTTGAAAATCATATTCTGTGGTGTTATGATACAGCAATGTTTGCATGCTTTATTATGAAGTACTGTCACATGAGATTAAAATAATATTGGTCTAGAAGAACCATTTTAACATTATGGTGTATAGCCATTTGATGGACACTGCTATTTTGATGTCACATGACCACTAAATAATTAAGTAAATGAATGCATTCTTCTCACTCATTCTCATCTTTAATCAATCTCAGGTTTTGACAGAACTCAAGTCTGATAACCAGCGGCTGAAAGATGAGAATGGAGCCTTAATCAGAGTCATCAGCAAACTTTCCAAGTGAGGACAACCGGTTAAAGGGGAGGAGAAATACTGAACAGAAAGAGACCAAATCTGAGAACTTCACATTGACCTGCTCTTGGTGCAGCAGCTCCAGGGTTAAAGGGGCTGGCTCACCAAAAAATAAAAATTCTGTCATAATTTACTCATGTCGTTACAAACCGGTATGGCTTTCTTTCTTCTCTGAACAACAAAGCCAGATTGGAGTGGTTTGGTTTTGTCAACTCAAAACTTATTCTATAACTCTGAATTTGTTCATCTACCATCATGGTACAGGCCCCTGGTTACCAACATGCTTCAAAATATCTTCTTTTGTGTTCCAGAGAAGAAAGCAAGTATCCACTTTCTTACAAAATACGGTGGTAGCCGGATTTAGATCATTTCTAGCTGTTTTAGGTGGTTGACTGACAGGACAACTAGCTAGTGGAGCTAAAGTCAACCATCATAACCGACTTGGTTAGAGCTGTGCATCCATTTTTGCTGGTGAAGGCCTGGCTGAGTTGGTTAACGTGTTCAAAAACATAACTTGAACTAGTTAACTGGTTTTACCACCTTAAGTTGGGTTGATCTGGTGTTTGCAGTAGGGTGCTCCAATCACACTGCAAGAACAATGTTAGTTTCTCCCACAGAAATGTAAAAATCAGTTGGCTTCTCAATGTCTAAACTCTAAATGTTTCAGGATCAGTATAGATGATGTTATAATCCCTGCTGAAAAACAACAACAACAACAACAAAAAAGCTAATGTATGTCCATACTAGTTTAGGCTGGTTTAAAGGTCCTAAAAATAAAGGTTCTTTATTGACATAAGTGGTTCCACGAAGAACTTCTAACATCCTTGTAACCTTTAGATTTCACAAAGGGTTCTTTATAGTGGAAAAAGGTTCTTCAGAATATTATTACGCCGTTAAAAATAATAGTGTTTTTTGGCATTGATGGTTCCATGAAGAACCTTCAAAATCCATGGAAATGTTCCATTACACAAAAGGTTATTTATAGTGAAAAAAAGTTCTTAAAATGTTCTTCACACTAAGAAAAAAAATATATATATATTTTAAGAACTGTTCACTTAAAGGTTCTTTGGGGAACCCAAAATGGTTCTTCTTTGGTGGGGAAACCCCTTTTTGGAACCAGATTGCCACATTGTCTCCCAGTGGAACCAGCACAAACATTCACTTGACCAGCAAAAATTAGTTTCTGAGGCTGGGCAAGGTTTCTGATGAAGAAAACTTGTGGGAACGCCAGAACATTAAGGACAAGCAGCCAAACCACAGCACTGGTCACCAACTGCTCTGGTCTTTTCAGCAAACTGCCATTCGTTTAAACAGTATTTGATCATCAATCAAATCGAATTATCCTGAAGCGGTCAGCTGGTCCAGCATGATCTTCAGATGCTCTGCCAGAACATTCTAAAAGGAAGGTTCCCACTGAGAGATGATGTCACGCTCCTCATATTTGTAGTGTTTATATATGACCTGATGGGCTGAAGAATGCATACATCGACCCAATCAAATGTGTTTTATATTTATTCGTGCCTTTTGTTTGTAATTAAGAGTATCTATATAGATAAAACAGAAACACATCACACATATGCCATTTCAGATGCTTTGTTTTTCATTGTCCACAGTTTTTAACCTGTAATCTTGAACCAATGCTCACAGCACTTTGTTTATGATTGATTGTTGTTTGCCTGAGTATTAAAAACACACTGTAAAATACAAAACATGTAGTTAAGTGGCTTTTTAGGTGCAGTACTGCCCTCTGCCTGCCTGTATGATCATCACAGCCATTATACAGGTTCCACCATTATCATTTTACATTTCACTGAAATATATTTCTTGTTTTTAGTGTTCTTATGTGTTTCTGAACTAGGCTAGATACTAGAAATGTATGTGTAATGCCAGATATGCATTTTCATTTCAGTTTCAAGTAGCCATTTCTCATCAGACCTATAAAGTATTCAATTTAAGTAAAGTTCAAGTATATTTTGTATAGCCTACTTTCCCCCGGTTTCACAAACAAGGCTTAAGCCTAGTCCTAGACTAAAATGTAAGTTGAGCTGTACATTGATACAAGTACATTGATATTAGTGTACTTACTACTTTAAGTATACTTGGAAATTATACTTAATGGTAATATTATATATAAGGTTTCTGAAGTCACTCTAACCACCTTTTATTAAATATCTGCTTCTGAAACCACAAAACAAGGCTTAGGGGAAGTCGTGGCCTAATGGTTAGAGAGTCGGACTCGTAATCAAAAGGTTGCGAGTTCGAGTCTCGGGCCGGCAGGAATTGTAGGTGGGGGGAGTGAATGTACAGCGCTCTCTCCACCCTCAATACCACGACTGAGGTGCCCTTGAGCAAGGCACCGAACCCCTAATTGCTCCCTGGGTGCTGGAGCAATGGCTGCCCACTGCTCCGGGTGTGTGTTCACGGTGTGGTTGTGTGTGTGCATTTGTTCACTGGGTTAAACGCAGAGCACCAATTTCGAGTATGGGTCACCATACTTGACAATACGTCACGACTTCCACTTTAAACCATCAGAGCTGTAATTGTAAGTAAAAATTAAATAAAGCAAACATATCAACACCACACCCAGAGTTAAGTGTAATTAAAAGGCCTTTATTTTCTCATTTGTTTCAGTACAGAGCTGGTAACACACATGGTAAATCTGTAGAGCTATTTGGTTCCCTTGACGTCTTTACAAGGATTGCTCATGTACTGTCCACTAGGGGGTTGTGGGAAGAGTCTGTGAGCAACGTTTTCTCAAAGTGTCCCATCAAGGGCTAAAGCATGCGATTGATCCACACTAGGCACGACAATACGGACATGAACACACGCGCACACACGAGAACACCGAAACAGGTACAAACATAGCCTGAGGGACAAACCCTCACAATCTCCCACCGACTAAAGAAAAGAAACTGATCACAAATAGATACAAATAGAAAAAAAGAGCATTTTACAACTCTAGTTAAGCAGAATGAAAAGTGCAAGAGAAGAATCAAATTAAAGAGACACAATGGCAGGCTTTTGATTCTTTTATCCCCAGAACTTGCTATGTGATTACGCCAAAGCAGACATAAAGGCATCAGCTAGCATTCGAAAACATCTCTGTTATGGGCGTTAGAGCAGTCTCTCATTGATTTGTATGACATAAAACAGTCACAGAGAGTTACAAAGACAACTGAGCTGGTTTCGTAAGCGGATTTATACATGGAGAGCAACTTATAGACGGAATCCAGGAGCAGTTTTTAAACTGCCCCAAAAACCTTTGCTTGCAAGTAATAACTCCGTGGTTTACGATCAGGAATGTTTCAAATAAATGTTCATTGTGCACGCTGCCATACAGGCAGAATGGCAGTGCTTGAGTAACTCACAACAAATGATTATTCCTTATTAAAGGGCCTATGCATTATTATTAAAATCACACGCATTCACACTCAAACCTCAAGCGATGCTGATTGAAATTACTTGGATAAGCCGAATTTCTGCACAGTTCTGTTCAATTTTCTTGTCCGAATGTCCAAATTATATACTTTTTTTTAAGTATCCCATATTGAATTGTGAATTATTATTAAAATGGTAAACACAAACAACTTCTCATAGTTAAATGGTTTTAATTGCCCTTTGCCCAAAAATGCATGTGTGTACATACATAGTGGAATGGCAACAACTAAGACCACATGTATAAGTTCATACAGACGTCCCTAGCACACTTTGTGTCAAATCAAGGCGTTTACAAAACCCAGTATACACTGAAATCATTATAAACTCAATAAAAAACCATCGAAAAGACATTAACAGAAAGACTGACTATTTCAAGTTGAACTGCCAATAATGCTTAACTCAGCACATTTTAGGAAACAGTGTGGCCCCGTAGCTTCACAGACTATGTGGAATGTTGAGGAGATTCATCGGCCTATGAAAGGAGACGTTGTTTTAGGATCATCTTAAGTACATCTATATAGCTGAGCTCCAAAGATTTAGCTCGTCTTATGGCTTTATCTTATTCACACTCGCGCACACAAACTTACGGTTTATTGGCTAGTTAAACGCTGTTCTTATGTAAAAGATTCATAAATAAAAGCTTTTTAGAAAACAATGGGGACTCCAAGTTTTCTATAACATGATTGATAGTATTGTGCTCCGGCAACTTTGTCGCCAAGGTAGAAATCAGTTGGTCCGAAAAAATCACGTAAGAATGACGTAAAGTCAGCTAAAATGGCAGTAAACGTGACTTCTCTCATTGGCACTGACAGCAAAAAGACAAAAAACGATAATAAAGTGTTACTTTTTTTTTTTTTTTCATAATGATTCTGTATGATCCAACAGAGATACTCTGCTGATTACAGGATCCTACAAGATGGGGGAAAATATCCACTTGGAGCCCCCGCTGGAAGTTTTGACTTCCCGCGAACTTATTCTGACAAAGACACATACAAATATTACTCTGAAAAATAAATATAAATAACTCATTTCAAATAAATAAACAAATACATAATCATTTTGTTCCTTAACAATATTAGTAGACGGCAAGCATGCGGCTACGTTTTCATTCTATATTAGTTCACACGAAGCACTTAACATACAGTATTTGCTCATGATGTCCAGGCATGGATTGAATCTGAAAATGACGATTAGTCTAGTATACTTCATATTCTCTCCAGTACCCACTCACAGAAAATAAATACATATTTGATTTGATTAGAAAATATACACAGTATTTATCCCCCTCCGTTTTGTTATTAAAATGACAAAGAACACCTACTTAGGTACACAATATATTTTTTTGCTTCATCTCTGAAACATGCGCATCTTTTTGTACTGTAACATGCAGTATCATAAAGTAGGAACTATGCATATATAGGTCAAACTACACGCCTATGGGTTTGGGGAGGGGGTGTTAGTTGCGAGTTGCCATTTTTTTTTTTTTTGTGAAAGTTCTTCGAAGTAAGGGACATATCTGTGTAAGAGATTGCACCAGAACAAATGTTGTACAGAACGGTAAAAAAAATGAGGTTTCGATACGATACTAGAGGGGGAAAAAAAGCATGATCTCACATAAACAACTGATAAATAACCACACATTCATTAGACCTGCAAAAAGACATGAAAATGTCAAATTGCACTGTGAATGGATGGAAATACCTGCTATTTCACAATCGAACAATAGAGTTATTGCAACTGAACACAGCCTGTCAGAAGAGCAGCTTCTGTTTTATTCAGGGGAATCTCATACGGGAAACGTCACTGAAGCAACTTTTAAACGAAGATTCTGTCGGCAGTCTTCAGAGATTTTAGGTCTGAATGACATAAAATGGCTTCAACTGCCAATATTTAATTGGAATTTTTATCCAAAATGGAAAATTCCGTTATTGTTTACTTGTATGACTTTCCTTCTTCTGCGGAATCTTTTCTCATACAATGAAAGTCAATGGGGTCCAATCTTGTTTTGGAACTTACTGACTTTAACTGAATGGACGAATACAAAACAGTCTTTAAAATATCATCTTCTGAAAGAAGGAAAAAAAAAATCATACAGGTTTGGAATGAGATGAGGGTGAGCACAAAGCTCACAAAGCTATTATGGGATTTCTGAAGACTTTGAATATAAAGCATGAGTAGAGTTACTTTTATTGTGCTTTAGACAGAAAATCATACAGGTTTTAAATTTTACGATGACAGACTTTTCATTCAAGTAACATTCAGTGTGGCAGTAGAGTAATGCTGCAGTGGTGAGATAGTGGAGCAGGATAAAAGCTGCTAATGTGACGTTTCCTTATGAGAATGTTAGTTGTTTTTATTGGGTTACAGCATGTACATAACAAAGTCTCTCTCAAATCCATTCTTGGCTCTCTACATGTAGTTTTTGGCCTGGTTTAAAAGTCTCTAGTCAATAAATGATGCTCCAAAAAAGTCTTGATCCAATTCAGGCTTGCTTAATTTCCCAACTCCTTAATAACTGAACAAATATCACAAGGTATCATCATTGCCAAAAGCGTTTCCCCAGGAAATATGAGGATAAAGCGCACAAAGATTTAGTTCTGTGTCAGTCTTACGCAAAATGATATTCTGAGATTCACATCCTCACACATTGACTCGTACTGTAAGCCCTAAAGCAGCTTTCAAATGATAACAGCTCCCTTTTTAAACAAACGCAAACTCTGACAACTTGTCTCAAGAATGCGTCATCTCAAAAGCATGTATTGAGACTGATAGAGCAATATGTACAGAATGCAGTTCCAGTAGTGCAAATAAGTTTAGCGGTTTGGTAAGATGTGCAGTTAAATACACACGTAACAGTGCCTTCTATCAGCTCTTCTGGTTTAAACCATGAATAAAACAGGAAAACAAAAAGAGATGGAAGTTCTCGAAGGAATAGTTCACTCATGATTTTCGAAACCCGTATGACATTCCTTCTTTCTTCTGTAGAAGACAAAAGGAGACATTTTGAAGAATGTTCACAGTGCTCTTTTCCAAGATTTTTGTAAAATTTGAGTCTGTCAGATCAGCCTGGTCTCATGTTTATACGTAGGTATTAGTACGTAACATTTACAAGCACAAAACGTACATTTTTCTACATTTTTATTGATGCTAAAACGTACAATTTAGACGTATTTCAACATTTAAAACGTACAAATCGATACGTATTTTTAGCTAAAAAAACGTAAAAATATTTACGTATCTTTTATATCATTAAGATATTCGTATCAATGCATTTTTATCATTTTATTAATAAGCAATTTAGATTTTAGACCCCTTAACCAACCCCCAAACCTAAACCTACCCATTTTATAGCGAATATGCATTTTTATCATTTTATTAAGTAATTTAGATTTTAGACCCCTTAACCTACCCCCAAACCTAAACCTACCCATTTTATAGCGAATGTAAAAGGATATAAAACGCAATTGACCGAAATATGCAGGAAAACAACCATTTTAGTAACAATATAGCATTAAAAATGTTTTTATAGTCGCTAATCCCACTCCTACATCTAAACCTAAACATAGCTATTACTGTACAGTATAAGAAAAACATGACAGACAGATAAATGCGATTACAATCATTTATTTATTGCAAAAATGTCAAAAGCACTACCAAAGTAATCCAAATGACGATGCGTTGCAGCCGCAGTCCTCTCTGGCGGAATACAGCAGGTTTGTGTGAGGTGCAGAGCAGAATTTATGTTGTTATTCGCTGAAAATATTATCCAGATTATCTTCCTGATCCTCTCGCTCTCAGTGAACTAGTGAAGGCGCGCGCGTGCTAGCAGTCGCATCATTCAAACACACACCTCACCAGAAACACGGCATGTCGCGATCTGTGACGAATGCAGGCGAGAGCCAATGAGCGTTCGATTTTCCTGCCGTAAAACCTGTCGTATGAAGCGGCAACATTTGAATTTGTAACGAGCGCGTCAGTCAGCGCGGGCTTTTCTGTTACGGTCGCTGGACTCGCGGCTCGGGATGGAGATGAAGATCGCCGAATAAAGACTTGGATTTGGGTCTGTTTCTCGCAGTCGTATGGATTAATTCTGAAGATCTGGATTACAGCGCACGAATAAAATTGTTTCATTTCGTAATTATGTTGCGGTTTTGGTGTTTTTTATAGTTCTATTGTCGGTCACAGCATGTCGGAGAAAACGCTTTTTGTGGCCCATGGCAAACATGACAAGTAAAGTTTAAACGATTTCAAATGTTATTTATTTTAAGGTTTAAAGTGAAGTCTTGTTTAACATTATGCCTATTATTGGAAACGAGCTGGCAGCAGAAATGACACAACAAAACGAAATGTTATCATTTCATATTAGGTAAACAATTTAATGATAACTGCAACAAACTGATATGACAACTAATAATAAAATTAATGCCGCGATTTCAATATTCGTAAGGATTCATTTTTTTAGATGTCGTCGATACGTCAGTTTCGTACGTTTAAATGCTGAAAATACGCAAGTATTTGTACGTTTAGATGCTGGAAATACGTCTATATTGTACGTTTTAGTGCCTGTAAAAACGTAAGTAAATGTACGTTTTATAGAACCACATTTTACGTAAAATACATACGAATTATCTTGAGATCACGTTGGTCAGATCATATGAAGTCAGAAGCCTTTTTTAAAAGATTGTTTTAAGCTTGGTCACCATCCACATCCATTGTATGGAAGAGAGCAGCGTGAACATTCTTTGAAACACCTCCTTTTGTGTTCCACTT
Source organism: Tor tambroides (assembly GCA_021397915.2). Classification (NCBI taxonomy): domain Eukaryota; kingdom Metazoa; phylum Chordata; class Actinopteri; order Cypriniformes; family Cyprinidae; genus Tor; species Tor tambroides. Next base: position 25,880 of record JAFVLL020015238.1, read on the forward strand.
ACTCAAAAAAGTGAGTAAATGATGACTTAATTTTCATTTTTTTGGTGAACTATTCCTTTAATGAGAGGATTCAGAACATCAAAAACTGCAGGTAACAATAAAAGCAGGTTGAAAACGAAGCATCGACTGGAACAAAAACACACCTTCATTTAAAGTGCTCAGGCAGAATACACTTACTACAAGAAATCAAGGCAAAGAAACAAATAGACCGATGCTAACAGGAAGACGTCCCTGGCAGCTAAGAATTGCTTATTTCATGATGTTTCAAGGCTTGTCTCCTTTTTGTCAGGGTTTGTTAGGATGTTGGGCAGTGGAAGAAACCAGCTGACGGCTGGAACTGAAGCATGGAAGAAGAGGTTGTTTTGCAGGCAGTGTAATCGACACCTGAAAGATTCCTTCTGGCTGGGCAGGAGCATCTAGTCCAACTATCTCTCCAGTTCCCACTTTTTTATTATTATTATTATTATTATTCACAATGATAAACAATTCTTCAGTGTCCTTTCAGACGCAACAAAAGTAACAGAACTGATTTCATCTAGATGACCAGAGAATCTAGAAGGAATGTGTTAAATTAGGCAGTGTTTTCTATCCCTGGTCTCCGATGGAAAACTTTGGAATGCTGTTGGATATTTGGGTGTGAATGTGAGCTTACATCTCTTCTGTGAATAAACCTCGAGGATATACACACGCCTATGAGCTTGGCCTGTCTTCAGGAACATCTGTGGAAAGAGTCTCTCTCATTAGACTCTGATCCACGATCTCATTTGAGCTGGTCTTCTTTAATACCTCTAGTCTGGTGGCCCATGGCTGTAATTCAGTGCTGATTGAGTAAGATGACGTGTTGTGCATGTTGAAAAGTGAAAGAAAGGAAAGGGGGAGGGAAAGGAGAGAGGGAGGGAAGGAAGAAGAACAGGATTACTTCTTGGCAGTGAGGGCTGCTAACGTGGCATCCACCTCCTCCTCGGGTTTGAGTGGATGCCACTGAGCGATGGGCCTGCGTGGGTTCGCCAGCATGTCGGACCAGTGCCGGAGCTCAGTGCCCTGCGCTTTGCTGCCCACCCAGATCTTCCCGATGGCGTCGTTCTTGCCGATCTTATCGTAGTCGAGCACCGTGACCACAGCTTGTATTTTCTGGGAGAAAAAACGGATATCGCGATTAAAGTTTGAAGGAGCGTGAAAACGTAAAACTCTTGTGTTGAGCCGTGTAAAGCGTACCTGCATCTGGTCCTGTGGGATCTCAAAGCTGAAGGACTCGTTGTAGTACGGGTTCAGTGTGTTCTTCTTCACAGTCGTCTTCTTCTTCTTTAGCCGCTTGCCGTTTTGCAGGAGATGAATCTTCACGTAGGGATCTGCAGAGGTTTACCAGTACAGGAATTCATGCTTTTATACACTGTAGATGATTTTTTGTATATATATATATATATATATATATATATGTGTGTGTGTGTGTGTGTGTGTGTGTGTGTGCATGTGGCTAGAAATATAAGTCATACACACACACACATATCTATCTATCTATCTATCTATCTATCTATCTATCTATCTATCTATCTATCTATCTATCTATCTATCTATCTATAACTAAAACTTAAACTAAAATTTCCCACTGTATTCTAGCACAGATAATCCAGTTAACAGTGTTAACAAAAACTAAAACTATTAAAAATCATATTCAGTAAATGAAATAAAGCTCAAATAAATTAAAGCTGAAGCTGAAGTACTAAAATGACTAAAAAATAGAAAAAAATAAGCTTAAAGCTTCATTAAAATGAAAACAGAAAATATAAATAAATACCATAATAATACAGTAATACTACTAAAATAAGACTGTAACCCACTGCACGCTAGTGAGCAGGCTAACCAGTTCTGTTGCTAGTGAATATTTCTCACATTGCTAAGTCACAGATTAATATGAATACACAATACATAAAATAACGGGATTGAATACAGTAATTATTCAGGTCTTGTTTTACACAGTAATAGGATTATATATATAAACATTTATTACAGAGAAAACCTCCCTGAAGGAATAGCACAAGCTCATGGATCACCTTTGCAGGGTTCAAACCTACAACCAACCCAATGCTTACACTATTAGTCCACCAACACCAGGTCTGTCCTATAAACACCTCCAATTTTACTGAAGATTGGAAGGTTTAGACTTGTTCTGGCTCTTTTATGCTGGTGCAGCGTGTTGTTCTCAGAGCCGCCAGCAGGTGGCAGCAGTGAGGATTGACTGTAGGGGACGCGTGCGCTGGCAGGCAGGACTGCAGAGTCAGCACGTGAGCACTATCTGTTCTGCATGGCTACTACTGACACTAAAGCACAGGCGTGACACAAATGCACTGCTGCGGCACAGAGGCCTGCTGGGCATGTCTGATACAAACATGATGAATTAATGAATAATTTCAAACTGAAACAAAGAATGTGCAATGTATGCACATATATAACATATAAGTGCAAACAGAAAAGAGAAAACAGAAATCAAAACATATTTTTGGTTATAGCATGTGCAGGAACATCCAGTCTTCTGCACGAGTTTATCTCCACCCACTCTATGGAGGAGAGAGAAGAGAAAAGGCAGTGCAGTGTGTGTGTGTGTGTGTGTGTGTGTGTGTACCTGAGAGTCCTCCAACATCCATCTTTTTCAGGTTCTTAGCCTCAAGGATACAGATGGTGAGTTTTCCAGCTGTAGGTACATAGCGCAGGGAGATGCAGATATCTCCAAGCTTTTCAGGCTGTGTTGGGAAAAATGAAAAAGGCAGCCTTAAAGCAACAGTTCACCCAAAATTGAAAAATCATTTAAAAATGAAAGTTCAATTATGAAATTATAAGAACAAAACATGGCAACCATGTACATGTGAGCACATGCACACTTTGGTCAGAGTGGTAATAATGTTATTAAGGTGTTTAGATGCCTGTTTACTATGATTAAAATAGGTATATACCACATAGTTGATTATAGAGCTTAATGGCATTAGTTTGATCAAAGTATTGTGTTTTTATGAGGTAAAGTTTAATCACAATATTGCCTGAATCCCATTATGATATGAGGGTCCAATAATGGCCAATGTTAGGTGTCCAATCATGAGTTGTGACATGCCCAATTGGATACTTAAATCTTACATATTACTTTTATTCAGCAAGGATGAATTAAATTGTCAAAAGTGACCGTAAAGACATTCCTAATGTTATAAAACATTTCTAATGTTACAGAAGATCATTGAAGTTTCTATTCATCAAAAAAATCCTGAAAAATTGTATCAATGTATCTAATACTAAAATATTATCCAAACACTGTTTTTAGCATAGGCCTGTATAATAATAACCATTATTAATATTTGACCACCAATAATAATTGATAGTAACTGAGCAAATCAGCATCTCAGAATGATTTCTGAAGGATCATGTGACACTGAAGACACTGAAAATTCAGCATCGCATCACAGCAATATATTTACAATATATTCACATAAAACATATTTCACAATATTTCTGCTTTTACTGTATTTTTGGTGAAATAAAAACATCTTTGGTGAGTATAAGAGATTAAAAACATTAAAAATGTTCTTAATTATTCCAAACATTTGACTGGTCATAGTTTTATGCACTTTCATGTTTGTTTGTTTTTTTCTTCACTATTCACTTTAATTGTATGGAAAAGAGCAGCTTGAACATTCTGCTAAACATCTTTGGTTTCCTATGGTTTGGAACAACATGAGGGTAAATGAAGACTGAGTAATACACCAACAGTGTTTCATCAAACAGTCGTTTTAATGGAAACGTGTTAAGGTAGAAAAGAATAGCATTATGTAACATTATAGGCATAAAAGCATGTTTAGAGGTGCTGGTTCATTAACTCGACAGCTGCTAGTTAACGGGAAGCGGTAGACAGATGAAGGACGGGTGTACCTCCTCTTTCTCTGCGCTATCCAGGTCTCTCCATTGCTCGATAGGTTGTGCCAGGTCCAGGGTGTTCATGGGAATCTTCACCTCACCGATCACATCATGCTTCGAGAAACGGTCGAAGTCGTACACAGACATGACCAGAGTCTTTCCTCCCATTTCAGTGAACGGAATCTAGAAATCAACATCGGCTCATGAGTGCTTTGACAGGCACACTTGATAATGACATAAACTGGTACTGTACTGTAATAGATGCGGTACCTTAAAGTTGAAAGTCTCGTTGAAGACGGGGTTGAGGGTTTTCTTGTGCACCTTGGTGTCATACTTCTTCTTCTTGTCTGGGAGAATGAAAACTTTGACATACGGGTCTGAGGTGCCACCACTGTCCATGGAGAGAAGATCTGCAGCTTGCAGGATGCCCACTGTCAGCTACAGGACAAGAGTGACAGTCTTCACAGTGTATTCAAGGTGCAAGCTAAATCTGTTATAACTTTATAATGCCACAAGAGTACTGTGAAACCAGTATGATGGTGGTCTGGGAAAAAAATCTGGGAAAGTCTGGGCATTAATGTCAACTGATAGACAGAAATATTAAGACATAATTCACTTAGATATTCAAACTGATGTTTCAACATACTGTAAAGCGTAAAGTGGACTTGCCTTGTTGTCAGAGAAGTCGTAGTCTAGGGAGAACTGCAGTTTGCCGAGCTTCTCCTTCTCTTTCGGTTCCTCCTCTTTCTCTTCAGTTATTCCCATGTCTATATCTTCTTCATCGTCATCTTCTTCCTGTTTCTGGAGAGACAAAAGCACAGATGGACGTTAGAGGAGAAACTAGAGCAAAGGCAAAGGAAGGTAAATGATGTTCCCCAAACATGGTTCGTTGGGCCATTTCTCAGCTTACCTGAAGTTTGCCAGGTGTCAAACCACCTGGGTGTTACTGTATGTAACTGTGTCAGCGATGACCTTCATAGCAACATGACTTGATTTCACTTTTCCTTTCATGACACCATTTGCAATCATCTACATTACTTTTGTGGAGGGAAAGACAGACAGAAGGCTTCTAGTCTTTCTGAAGCAGTCTGTCCATAAATTGATTCTGAGTCTGCAGGGTATAATAAAACCCTGAGAGATGGACTCTAAGAGTCTAAAGGACTCGCTTTTGCACAGGAAGAAAGATTTAGAAGATACAAAAGCAAAGTGTTGCTGCTTTAAAGCCAATATTCATATCAGCCCATATATACAATGTAAAATGATGGACAATTTGGAAGAAATGTTTTGAAGACAGATACTAAAGATCACAGTACAAGAGCAGAATAAGTGTTATTTTACACATCATCATTTCTCACGGTCCTGCTGCTCTTTAAAATGACAATGGAAAAAAGCTGAAATTAATTTTAATGAACTCATATTGTCATTTAATTTCATTTAATGATTCTGTTGTAATTAATACTTTTGTGCCCTGTGCAGTAATTGAATATTACTTGACAAGGTTGTCTATTGTGTGCTACATACTGCAAAATATACTATAAAATGACTTTTTAGATTAAATTAAACATAATAGTGTAATCATAAAATAAGAAACATGAGAGAAAGAAACATACTGGAAATTCTTCCTGCAATTTGGATTATATGAGCAGTGTATAGCATATTTGTCACTGGATTTGCCAAATTATGTGAGGTCTGTGGGATCAAATGTTATTCAGAATTTAGTCTGAAGCACTTAGAAGCGAATAAATGTGTGGGCACATCTATATATTGTGATTTGTTGGAAATAGTCTGTACTTATTACTTTTGAGTCGACAGGAAATATGTTGGGGGTCTACCCACATTTTACATTAACTTCTCCTGTGTTTTCTGTATAACTGTTTGTCAAATGTACCATTATCTGAATGAGATTTTTCCATCTTGGTTTATCACCAATTTAAAGGAATAGTTCACCCAAAAATGAAAATTCTGCCAGCAATTACTTCAAACCGATAAAACGTTCAATCATCTTCAAAAAACATTCACATATTTGTAATGAAATCTGAGAGATTTCTGTCTGTTCCACCAAAAAAAATCTGTTGCTTTGAAAAGTTTATAAAAAGAGAAAAAGTAAAGAAAATCCATATGCACTTTAATCCAAATCTTCTGAATAATGAACATTTAATTTAGGCTTTTATTCACAAATGAACATTAATCCACACATATATCAAACTCTGTTTTATAGAGTAAAATATGTCAAATATACTGTATGAACTTTTGGAAGCGTCAAAGTTTTGGGGGAATGGACTTTCAGGATCTCTCAGATTTCATTTAAAACATTTTTATTTGTGTTTCGATGAGTGAAAGTCTTATGGATTTGGAACAACGTGAGCTCATGTGAGTAAATTATGACAGAATTTTTGGGTGAACTATACCTTTAAGATTTTCTAATCCCTACAACAGGGGTGCCCAAGCTCGGTCCTGGAGGGCCGGTATCCTGCAGAGTTTAGCTCCAACCCTGATTAGACACACCTGAAGCAGCTAATCAAGCTCAAGGCATGCTAGAAACTTCCTGCCAGGTGTGTTGAGGCAAATTGGAGCTAAACTCTGCAGGACACTGGCCCTCCAGGACAGAGTTTGGGCACCCCTGCCCTACAAAATTTAATTTTTCCCTTTCTAGATTGGCAGTCTTGGTCCAGAATAATACCGTGTCCCAGCCAGATGTGATGTGATGCCGCGACGTGATGAAAACATCTTTTCAGTGTTTTTGTCCTGACCAGCTGCAGTGATGAGCGACTCTATATAAGCAACAATTCTATTAACAGTTTCTATCTCTGTGACTTCACGGCTGGAACAACAGCATACAGACTATGAAGCTAGAAATGTGTAACGTGATTTTGAATATCATTTTGCGTGACCTTTTTAGCCATTCTAAAAGTGATGATAATTTACCTCAGATCTTAAAGGTAGGGTAGGCAATTTCAGAGAGGCTAGCGATAGCAAGCTAGCTTTGAAAGCATAAGATTCCACCCTCCTTGCATAATCAATCTCCAAAGCCACGCCTCCTCCAAAACACATGAACGTGCACAGGCAGACCAGAGGCTAACCAGCGACATGATCAGAGATGGCGTTGGTGGAGGGTTGAATTCATTTCTGTCAGATTACCTCATGTCTCATTCATCGGTGAGAAAACATTACAGTGCAAAGCACATAATAGTACAATAATAACGCCTTCCATTCTCGCTCGGTCTGCAGTAGCGTAATAAAATGCATTGATGACTTATGTATGCAAATACGTACATTGACAGGAAAGTAGAACAGCCTATCATAGCCCTTGGACCGAGGAATACGATTGGACAAACATTTTATGCTCATACGCCTTCCACAGTCGATATAAATGCATATAAATACATTTAGACCACTTAACTAATGGTGTGTGCACACCAAACGTGAAGTGAATAGTTGCATCGCGTTACTCGCTCTAGTTTACTCGCGGGATGTTTTTTTTGCATCACTTGCATCAATAAAAACATGAAATAAAACAAAAAATTTTAAAAAACAAAAACTTTTTGATACAACAGGATGTGTCAAACCGGACGTGTCAATAAGCTTTTCGCTGATTGGCTTGTGCGGCAACGCATCATGCAAATTTTCCGCTCGAGTTTAAAATTTTTGTGTGGAAGACGCGATTAAGGTGTATATGCAAGGTGCATTTGCGGCAATCACATCATCCAATTTGCGTGATTCGCGTCGCCCGGCGTGAACTCGCATCTATTCACGTCTTTAAATTGACTTTGTATGTAATCTACTCACACAAATAATTAAATTAGTGCTGTCAAACGATTAATCCCGATTAATCGCATCCAAAATAAAAGTTTTTGTTTACATGATATATGTGTGTGTACTATGTCTATGTATTATGTATATATAAATACATGCATGTATATATTTAAGAAAAATATGTTGTTTATATATTAAATATATTTATAATATAAATTATATGAATATAAATATATACATGTATATACATGTACATATTTTCAAAATATATGCTGTATGTGTGTGTATTTATTTATACATAATAAACATACACAGTACACACACATATATCAGGTAAACAAAAACTTTAATTTTGGATGCGATTAATCACGATTAATCGTTTGACAGCACTAATTTAAATTTACTTTTGGTGTGAACACACCATAAGTGATTGCTATAGGGATGTGAAAAGACTTTCAACCAGCACAACAAAAACTGTTTTCAACCAAATCACCTACAGTACCCTGCTTTGAAATAAATTAAAAGAAACATAAACTGAACTCAGTGTGAACAAACAAGTGTATCCATAACAAATACTGCATCAGTCTCTCAGTACGTATTTTTAATAATGTTAAAATGGTTTAATATTTACGAATTAGATTATATACTCGTCCAAATGGTTATAAGCATAGTGCACTTACGAAGAGACTCCACCCACAAACTGTTCTGATTGGCTGTGATTTTTGATTGATTTTTTCATGTCACATAACCATGTCGCTTCTTTTGTGAACATACAAATGGCTTGTCGCTGAAATCTTATCGCATCACGGTGGTTAGGACACGGTGTAAGCAGTAAAGTAGACCAGACATTATGCTGATAACCAAAAGGTTCTCTCTGCTAGCCTAGCATTTGTGTCCTCTGAAAGAGAAGGAGTTAACACAGTATATAACCCTGTTACATGACTAACACTGCTTTGGGGGTAGTAGTGACCCCAGCAAGCTCATCCACGTGGGAACATCCAACAGCATTACTGGATCCCCTCTGTGACTGTTCATCAGATCAAGCATTTCTGAGATTTGCTATGCACTTTGAAGGATTTATGCAGCCTCAAACGCAATGCTAGTGAAACAGCAAATATTAGCTTACATAGAGGGAGATGTCTGCTTCAGCTTTGGGAAAAACAAGAAAAGAAAAGAAATACAAGAATACAAGATGAACGAAAAGAGTTGAATCAGAATGTCTCTAAATAGAACAAAAAATGCTTGGGGTGAGGATTCGTCCTTCCTGACCACTCACCCCAAAATATACAAACACACACAAACTCAGAAACACACATTCTCTCTCACACACACACACACACACACACACACACACACACATAAAGAAAACACCATTTCTTATATCTTAACTGACAGGATAGAATGCATTCATGCATGCCAAGCCACAAAATGCAAAGTCTGAAAATATTCCTCATTGATTGCATAATTGTTCAAGACATAGTGAATAAAACGATGCCGGCATTAAATCTGGAGGATGATTAATGATGTAACAGACTAATGCGGTATTGCTAATATGAAGTGTGCAGTGGTTCTCTTACGTAACTTCAGGAGACTTGCATTGAGCATTCAGAGGCAGTCATGCTAAGTTACAGCACATTCATCTTAGTAAAGGTGGCAGATGGAATAAGAAACGGTGAAGGAGAAATCAATCACTTACAATAAACAATTATTTGCACCAACAGCCCCGTGATCAAATCAGCATGATTAACCATGTTTATTGCATTATGATTTAAGTTCATAATTTAAACCTGTTCAGCCTGACATTTTTTAGGTGCTATTCACTGCCCCAAGAAAAATAACACTAGCCTGTTATGTGTCCAAAATTTATGATGTGCTTTGTGAGAAACCAGTAAAATTATATTACTGGTTATATTACTGGGCCTTATATTTTACCCAATCTACTGTCTTATAGGGATAGTTCATCCAAAAATGAAAATTCTGTTATCATTTATCATTTTGGGTTTGAGATCATTCAGCCAATAAGTTGTCAGCACATCAGGATCCCATTTTTATGTGGATCTGGAGTGATACCACACATTTATACTCAGGTTACTGCCTTAAAATATTTCTCATATTTCAAGAAATGTCACGTATTTCCAAATCATTTTCATTAAGAGTTCAAACACTGATAATATTACACACACACACACACACACACACACACACACACACACAAGCAATAGCACAAACTAAACCATAATAACAGGTCTCCTAAACGGCTGTTTCCCACGCCACCTACTTCATCCCACGACTCATCTCTACATTTCAGGAAGAAAGTAAAAGCTTCTTTGCTTCTTTGTACACAATGGGTCGTCCAGGAAAGTTACTCTCAAGTCAAGTCATGGTCATTCACTGGTGCCTGTATGAAGGGCATGCATTGGGCTTTGTCTCAAATGCTGCTTCACCTCATCTGGACATTTCTTTGGTTTCTTTTGCTGCCAGCTAACTGCTTTAAGAAAGCAGTATATAAAGATACATGTATGTTGCATAAGGTAAGTTAGAGATCATTTAAGGGACAGATTTGCGATAGGTGGAGCAGCTTTTAGAGGACAAATCACCAACCGTACCCTTTCAACATGCATGTTAGTGAGGATTGGTGTGTTGGTGTCTCTCAGTAAGCTAGGATGAAGTTTAAGTTCATAACCAAATGCACATCCACTTCTAAAGGGCCATTCCTTCTACTCGTTTGGCTGTACTCCCCATCCCACCGGTGTTCATGTGGCATGTCAAACTGGTGGAATGCGAGCCCTCCCCAAACCAACCCCAAACTAGCTCCTCAAGCAACCTCAGCACCCCTGCAGCTTGCAAGACTCAAGAAGAAGCCAAAGAGTTCATTCCCAGCCAGTTTTCATAGCCCAGTTTCCCCCGCCCTGGTCTGAGCTTACACCAGGCGGTCAGAGAGGGGCGCTGCAAGCCATGTCACACCTACCGTAAGAAGACGGGTCCAGCACAGTCAAGATACACGGAGCACATATCAGACACAAAGCGGGAAGGACAGAGAGATGAAGAAATGGAGAGAGAGAGAGAGATTGAACTCACAGAAGACTGAATCAAGTAGAGGAAATCAAGTAACACTTAATGGACATGTATCAAAAATGACACATTTTGGTTTAAATAAACACGTTACGTTATTGGCTAATACAAACATCAACTTTAACCAAAGAAATATGAAAAGCAAATAACATAGAGGCACATTTGAGGCACTTTTATTATACAGTAAGGGAGACTGAGGGCTACTGTAACCCATTAAATGTCTTAAATCATACATTAAGAAATGGTGACATGACATCATCAGTTAACAGCAGTTATTATTAATATTATTATTATTATTATTAAATTTTATTTTTATATATTATCATATAATATCATATAACTATATATGTATTATATAATATATATTAGTAATAACATAATAATATTGTATAATTGTACAAAAATGTAATATTTAAAATATGTTTTTAGCATAGCATCTAAATATTTCATTTTAATAATTTAGTTGTGTTTTTGTCATTTTTATTAGGTATTTTTAAAATATGCCTATATAATTTTTATTTTTATTTTATTTATTTTTACTTCAGTTTTAGTTTGATTTCTTTTAGAACATGAGAAATGTTGCTTCAGCAACTAGCTAAAATTAATAATTGTTTTTATAGTTAGTGTTTCTTCTATTTCAAGTAACAAAAATGTTTTTTTTTCTTTAGTTAACTATAATAAGCCTGATTTGAGATGGTATAGCTATATTTAGATTTATAATTAATAGTGAGCACTTACCAATTTTTAACTTTGTCAATATTTATAAGCAGGTAAAATACTGTGCTTTTTAAATTGTTAACATATTTTTAATTTTTTGTACCAAATTAAATGCGTTAGGTATTTTTTACAATTATTTTGTATATTTGTATTTATATTAACAGTGATATAAATATTTAATTCAATATAAAATCTAGTCATTCTCATTATAAGTCTATTAAAGAGTTACTTTTGCCACATATACAGTAAATGGCACTTATACTGTACAAAAATCTAGCAGATAAATATGCAGTACAGAGTAGGTTATGAACGGGGGAAAAAAATATGTTACAGTAACCCCTGGTCTCCCATAAATAATAAGCCTTTCTTGATGGTTCTTATGCACAACTAACTTTTTCTGATATATTTTTATATAGAGAATGATATATTAGGATATGACAGGCAGAACTTTAATGATTCCCAAAGGGAAATTAGCTTGTCACAATAGCAAACATACAGCACACAGCGGGATCTGACACAACACGGCAAATACAGCCAAACTCTTCAGCTATTCAGCTATTATATTTCCAGCACAGATAAAAAAGATTTAGTGCTGCTGCGCGTTCGCTGGAAAATGTGTCATTTTTAACACAAAAGCACAAGAGATTAACAGCACATAGATTCTTTTGGAAACCAAATTATACGAACACGGCAAATGAAATGACGTGGCGGGAAATATTTCATGTAGCTTTCCTGCTTTACAGGCAGCAAATGACGTACAACACTGAATATTTTATATTCCATGAATATTAAATGGCTAAAAAATCTTTCTAGAATACCAACCATCCATTTGCTTGACCTAGAAGCTATATTAAGGATATGTGAGGTAGTAACACAGCCGTTTTTAAAACAGACAAGCTTTGCTGAGTCTTTCAAATATATTGCATCGTTAAAGGCATTAAACAAGTGAAAGATTCAGATTAGATATGTATCGAACCCTATTAAACTCATTAGCAACAGACGGAAATTAGCAAGTGGAAAAAACATTAATCTTTCTGTCTCTTCATACGGTTTTAAAGGAATACTTCACCCAAAATTTAAATTTAGACATCAGTTATTAACTCTCAAGTCATTCTGTTGTGAGACATAAAAGGAGATGTTTAGCAGAATGTTCAAGCTGCACATACAATCAAACCGAATGGTGATTTTTACTGCCTAGCTCCAAAAAGACAAATAAGCATCAGGTTGGTGTGAATGTATGACATTATTATCTGAATTTTTCTATCATTTTGGAGCTTGCCATCTACTTTCATTGTATCTAAAAGAACAGCTTGTACGTTTCCCCGTAACATCTCATTTTGTGTCATGAAAGAAAGACATACAGGGCTGAAACTTCAGAGTGAGTAAGTATGATATAAATATCTCATTTTGATGTGAACTATCCCTTTAAGGGTGAAGAGCACTGGTGTCGGGTGGTCGTACCTCTCCTCCCTTCATGTTCTTCATTCCCACGTCTCCCTTGCCTTTCTTTCCCTTCTTGCCTTTTTTCTTCTTAAGGCAGGTCTTTTTAACGATGCAGAAGCAGCACGTGAGAATGAGGACCACGGCTACGATTGCGATGGCGATGATGGCCCATGGAGGCACTAAATAGTGAGAGAAAGACAGAGAAAGATAGAGGAACAGAGGCTGGAAATACAAGTCCAGATTTATCAGGGTCATTAAGAGAGCCGAGCTTGTCTTCACCATTACCTTCATCAATACAGAACAGGACTAAAGCTTAAATTGCACAGCTTGTATGAGCATATGCAACTGCGAAGCCATAGCTTCAGGCATATTCTAGACAATGAAAGTTTGTCAAGTCTAGGGCTGCACCCCTAATAGTCGACTAAACACTGGTTGACGAGAAGAGGCTTAGTGGACCAAAATTTTGTTAGTCTGTTAGTCACAGAAAAAAAACTGATTGTTAATGGCTGGTCCTTGAGGTAATTACCAGGGGAGATTCTAGGTTTCCATATGGGGGGCTCAATCCACAATGACAGTATGATTTAAAAAAAATAACATACTGTTTAACAATACATACAATAGGTTCTATACCTATCAAGTCAACTCCTGAATACTGATTTGATTTCAAATTATTTTTAAATAACCAGATCATATTCATTTATATTTATTTAGAATGGACAAACCTTATATTACTATGATTGTCTAGTTAGGCAGTATGTTTAATCTGCCCTATATTTTAAAGGGGTCATGAACTGAGAAATCAAAATTTCCTTGATCTTTTGATAAATAAGAGGTCATTTTGCTATAAAAGCTTCCTGTAAGTTTCAGAACTTAAAACTTTCTCGTTAGTCTAAAAACAGCTTATATTGAAGGCAGTCTGCCAAAACCACAGGTTGTGGAATGTAAGACTCTATGATGTAATAGTGTGGATAAGCACCGCCTCCACAGAAGAAGATCAACGCCTGCTTCTACATCGCTGCCTGTTTAGCCCCGCCCACCAATTAGCACATGCAGTAGGTAAATGACAAGAGCGGCACACACGTCTATGCATAAACCAAAGGATAAACATTATTTGATTATCTTTATTTTTAATGAAGTGCAACACCGCATCAGTAAGAACTTGTTCATTTCATTTTACTGTGGATTCCTTTTTTAAAAAGACGTAATTCGACACAGGATTTTCAGAAAGATTGAAACTAAAAGACGATGCTGTGCCGACTATATTAGATTCGATATCGCAGCACACAAGTGTATTTGTGTAAACTGTATTTATTACGTGATCACTATTGCTTTGTCTGTTACACAGATTGTTTGATATGAGTATTTATGCATTTTTGACCTAAATCACAGCAGTGTGAAGGGCGTAGGCTGTCAAACATATACACAACTATTAGCCAATCATAGCTGTGGGCGTTTACTTCCAAGTCTACAATCTGTCACGCTTATTCAAACAGAGTGTTCAGCTGAGGGGGGTTAAAAACAGGACAGAAAATATTACCTCTAAATGATGTTTTTTGATGTAAAAATCTTGATAACATTATAAGTGGACCTCAGAGAACAGTACAAAATTAAAAACAAAGGCAGTTCATGACCCCTTTAAACCATTCCTTTTTATTTTAAAAATAAATAAATAAAATAACACATGGATCTATCAGTTTGCCACTTCTATAATTCAAAGTGACATCAAAAACCACAAATCAATTTACTCTTAGGCTATAAATGTCAAAATCAGCTGCTGGGTCATTGTTTAGCAGAATGAAATAACTCCACACGATGTGTCTCTGTCTCTGTCATTCACTATGATAAGCAGTTTAAATGATTTATTATCATAACTTTTCACAAATCTTAATCTTTTGTCAAATCAGCTTAGATTCACAAATGTTGTTCAGATAACATAATATTTAGAGTTTCTGTTGAATAATCTAATCTCTTTGTCTCAACTCAATTCTTTAGTTTAAATGAACTCAACATTTTCAGTGTTTGATTGAAAAATCTGTTTTGTATTGCTCCCGCATCACATTATGTAAACTTAATTTGACAAAGAACTGCACAGATGTAGATATCATAACAATCTATCGATAAATGCACATACCTTATCCTCTGCTTCTGACACTATCACTGTGCCAAGAACACGCTGAATAACGCTGACTAAAAGACGAGAAGAAGCCGCAGCTGAAGCCCCACTAAAAAGGGCCTAACAACACCCCTGGTAATTAGCCCACAGCATATCATTCACTGACCTCGTATATGGCTTATCATTTGAAATTGAAACATTTAAGTAGTAACAACTTTACATGGCTGCTCAATCTTATTTTAACCTAGATAAATGTGCATTATTAGGCACATATCCGAGTGTTTGTGTGAAGTGTGGAAGCTGTTAGCGCGCTACTGCATGACATGGAAGCACCGACACGATCACTTGCATTTTGGAAACAAGTGGAAACAACCTAAAATATGCTGTCATTTTTGTTCATGTAGATACGAGTAATGCATCATTTGAAACTGTCAACTTTTATTTGTGTGCACTGACAATAACAACAGAACATGTAAAATAAAGAAAACAAACAGGATGCACTTTTTGCTGTCTCGGTTTCCGTGAACTGAAGCACATCACACAAATTAAATTAAACTCACTGTATAGGCTACTAATGGAATCCTGTTTCCACCAATGAATAAAAAATGTGACTTTTTATCTCACAATTCTGACTTTTTCTCGCAATGGTGAGTTTACGCTTCGCAATTTTTTTCTCAGAATTGCATGATTGCAAGTTATAGGGCCAGATTTACTAAACAGGGCAAATTGGCGTTAGAGCGCAATTCCACAAAAGCACTGATGGGAGGGGAAAATTTGTGTAATTTACCGACAAGGTGCACATTAATGAACACACTAAAGATGCAACATCTCATTTCCATAATGACCAGCGCAATCTACCAAGAGCAGCGCAAATTACCGCCTGCTTTAAGACATGCTTTTTTGGGGCGTTAAATAATGCCGCAAATACCAGTGAATTGACGAGTGCAAATCTTAGTAAATCGTGTTGCGTGATTCATTTTAATACTCTCCTCCCATAAATTTACAGATCGAAAGGGAAACTCCTACAAATGCATATTCAATAAGGTAAGTCGCAAAAATAACCATGTCCACGCCTTTTCAGCGCTAATTTCCCACTGCGTGTCTTTAGTAAACCCTGACAGTAGTTTTTTAATGCCAAATGAGTGTTTGGTGATAATAAATCTGGCCCATAAAGTCCAATTCCATATAAAAAAAGACTGACAATTTTTTTACGATTGCGAGTTTTTATCTCGCAATTCTGACTTTTTTGAAAGTCTGAATTGTGAGAAAAAAAGTCGTAATTTCCTTATTTTATTTTAAATTCAGTAGCAGAAAAGGGCTTCCATAGCTACTTGCCTCACAGATATGAAAAATATATCTATAGAAAGCTTGAAATGTCTACTTTTAA
This sequence comes from Tor tambroides, assembly GCA_021397915.2. Taxonomy (NCBI): domain Eukaryota; kingdom Metazoa; phylum Chordata; class Actinopteri; order Cypriniformes; family Cyprinidae; genus Tor; species Tor tambroides. Next base: position 42,262 of record JAFVLL020015238.1, read on the forward strand.
ACAAACCAATTTAAATCGAAAACAAAAACTCTGATTATGTTATCCGTATTAAAGTTGCATTTCTCTGCAAAGGCACGTCTACTGTACTGTGGAGATTTTGAGTCGGAATCATCAACTTAATTTTTGCAACCGACACTGGCTCAGAAAACACTAGTTTATTAATAAATAATTAAAATATCTCCAGCTACTTTTTTCGACACATTCGTAGTAATATTCTTGTCAGTATATATTTAAGAAATTAGATTAATATAGACATACAATTAGTAATGGCTTAAATGAATGACTACTAGTCGACTAGAAAAATCTTAGAATATAGATAGATACACTGTAAAAAGATTACTGTAAATTTTACAGTAACTTACTGGCAGCTGGATGCCAGTAAAATACTGTAAAAAGGTTTACAGTATTATTACTGTAATTGCATTTACAGTATAATAATGGCTTTTACTGTATTTTCATTTACAGTATTATTACTGTATTTTTATTTACAGTATTATTACTGTATTTACATTTACAGTATTGTTACTGTATTTTCATT
>JAFVLL020015238.1:42898-94764 GCA_021397915.2 Tor tambroides
ATTTGAAAACAGGTGATGGAGATTTACCGCTAATCAAGGAACCGGCTTTACTGACGAGATGCGGATGCATATCGCATGAGATATATCGCCCAGCCCTAGTAAAGCCTAAACTGGCCTGAACCAGCAATAAGTGGATATGGATTAAAGTATTTATAAAAAAGATTGGTACAGTAGAAACTGTTGAATATTTAGATTTTGCTAAGGACATTTTCATTACTATGATGCGCTTATGTTAACTTTAACGTGCTCTCTATTGTGATTGAGAAACAGCACCAAGTAATGGGCTGATGGTGCAATAGGATGCCTCAGTGTGTATTGTACCATATGGGAAGTTTAAGAGATTATAAAAACAAGATTGGCACAATAAAAGTGTTCAAAACTTGGAATTTTCTAGACTGTTAGAAAATGCATGATGCCAGTCTGTTAGATTTACTGCACAATTAAAGAGGGTAGAGAAAGGCTGATTTAAACTGACTGACTCATTCAAAAGTAGCAATTATTATATGCAAAGTTTACGTGTCCATTAAAAAAAAATATTGGTACAATATATCCTTAGATGGACCCTTTATTAAACCACTTTGTCAGATTTAATGCACCCCTTACAGGTAGTAGAGAAATTCTGACTTGGCTTACTCAAGTTTAACAGAGCTTAATTCAAGCAGAACCAAAGATATAGATTAATTAAATGAAGCGTTGCATTATATAAATGGGAGATTCTTGCATCGATAAGTTACTAACAAAAAATTAGCTGGATTTAACCTCATGATTGTAGTTAGTTTAAGGGATAGTTCACCCAAACAGTGAACTGTCCTCATGACGTTCCAAACCTGTATCCATTTCTTTGTTCTTCAGAACACAACGATATTTTGAAGATTGTTAAAGGGATAGTTCACACAGAAATGAAAATTACCCCATGATTTACAAACCCTCAAGCCATCCTAGGTGTAAATGACTTTCTTCCTTCAGACAAATGCAACCAGATGTCCTGGCTTCTGAAGTGAATCGATGTGTTTGTGTAAAAAAAAAAAATCCATATTTAACACTTTATAAACCATCATTTCTATCTTCCGCTAACTGTCATTCTCGCGTTCATGAGAGAGTGGTGTTCCAGCAGATGACATAGGATGCAGGCATAGAATAAGCTCCGGTGAGAAAATGCTAGTCTCGCAAGAAGCAAGTTTTGTTTACAGCGAAGGAAAACCAGTCTCCTCTTGGCTTATATCGAAATCTTCCAACAATTTTCTTTACAAATCCTCGTTTTGTTGACCGGTGTTTTGTTTTGCTCTCTCCTCTGTGCGTCCACGTTCATCTCTTCTCACTGGAGCAATTACGCTACGCCTACATCATCCGCTGGACGCCACTCTCTCGTGAACGTGAGTATGATAGTTAGCGAAGACAAGTTTAAATATGGATGTTTTTTTTTTTTTCACAAATACGTCGCTTCACTTCAGAAGACATTTATTAACCCCCCCAGAGTTGTAAGGAGGACTTTTTATGATGGATGGATGCACTGTTTTGGGCTTCAAAATCTCAACACCCATTCACTGCAATTATAACACTTGGAAGAACCAGGACATTTTTTAATATAACTCAGATTGCAGTCGTCTGAAAGAAGAAAGACATATACAGCTAGGATGGCTTGAGGGTGAGTAAATGATTGGGGAATTTTAATTTTTTGATGAACTATCCCTCTAATGGTAATGAAATTTTCAGTTTCAGTTCCCATTTACTCCTATTGTAATTTGGAATTCAGTGGGAACCGGAGCTGTTTAGTTACCAACATTCTTCAAAATATGCACTTCTGGGCCATTTGGATATGAACATTTCTCATGAATAATGTGCAATGATGAATTAGAAACCCAACAAAACCAGGAATGTGTAATAATAAAGTTTGATTTGATGCTGACTTTGTTTTAACTAACTCAGACACACTAATGCTGTTCATTTTTGTTCCCAAACCCTCGCTAATGTTCTCTTACACTTGCTCTCATGATTTCGGGCCTCTCTGTATCTCCAGACCTTTCCCGCTCTGGCTCGACTACAGGCTCTCCGCAGGGGGAACGCACGCCTCCTACTGGAGAACAAAGCCATGCTGAGCTCCCTCGCTCGCCTCGCTCAGACGGCCTCTCTCCCCGAGACGGACGATCTCTAGTCCTCCTCTCTGTCTCTCTCTGTCCCTTCCCCTTTCCTGTTCTCCGCTGCACCCTGTAGTCCTCCTCCTCCTCCTCTGTCCCGCTGCTGCTCACCTCTCAGGCAGGTCTCTCTGTTTCATTCCTCTGTTTTGCATTGGTAAAGCTTTTTCACCCCTTCTTTCTTTCTCCCTGTTTCTCTCCTGGGTCTGGGGAAGGGCAACCCCTCACATTCCTGCTGCAGGCGGTGGCTTTGAAGATATTTATAGATCTTTCAAATGCTTGACCAATCGTTTCTATAGTCCAGCAATGTCCAAATGAAATCACAGCCACTGTAGCGTCACATTCTAGTCTCTGTCAACACATCTGCTCACTGGTTATTAATAACATTACGGACTATTGGATGCCTGTATTCACACGGATAGCTATAAAAAGTAAACATTCAAATAATTAAAAAAAAATTAAGTTAAAAAAAATCATAAATTTACAAAAATAGAATATGTAACTCACTGGTTTTAAATAACTATACAGATTATTGGATGCCTATATTACAAACAAATAATAAATTAAGCATACAAATAATTTTAAGAATGAAACTAAAATAATAAAATTACAAAAATGATAGAATATGTAATTCACTGATTATTAATGACATTACAGACTAATGAATGCCTGTATTACAAACAGATAATAAAATTAAGCATAGAAATAATTTAAAAAATGAAAAAATAGAATAATAATAGAACATGTAACTCAATGATTATAAATGACATTATAGAATATTGGATGCTTATATTATACACAGATAGCAATAAAAGTGAACAAAATATTTTTTTAAAGATGAAACTAAAAATGAATTCATAAATTTATGAAAATAGAATAATGATATAATATGTAATTCACTGATTATAAATGACATTACAGACTATTGGATGTCTATTAAAAACATAACAATAAAAAAATTACAGATTTTAAAAAATAATAATTTAAAAAAATGAAACTAAAATAAAGAAAATCATAAATTTACAAATTATGGGTTAATTATTATTGAAAATGTGTTTTTGATAAAATATGGATAGTATTTTTTTTTTTACAAATAATGCAATTCAGCAGTTGATTTTACAAAGAATAATGATTTTAATTGTTGGATTTATTTGAGAGGATCGAGACCACTGACAGGCCAAAATCTTTGATGCAATTTACATATGTAAATGTTAGATAATGATTTATTGTACATATCTAATAGTTTCCTTTCTAAAGAACATGGGATTTGTGCCTTTGTTGCTTAAAAACGGCATGACACCAATTTGTATCCAATTCATATTCAGAATCCTAGAACTGTCCACAGTGCTGTGAGTCTCTGTGTGTGTGTGCTGGTTATTTCTGAAAGGGAGGACAAAAAAAGCTTTGTTGTTGTATCCGATGGTTGGAAAGATGTGATATGAAGGCATGAGTGGCTGGTTTTGCTCTACTGTTAAAGCTTTTGTAGTTCTGGCAATGCTTTTTTACTCACTGGAGTAGGAGGATCCGAACCTCTCTATGCATGAGCACACATTCACATGGCACTGCAAACTGCCATTCCTTTAGAAAGGAAACATATTTGAAAATCATATTCTGTGGTGCTATGATCTAGCAATGTTTGCATGCTACTTCTCTCATAAAAATGTTTTACTCCTAAAGAAATGAATCATGCTTTTTAAACATAAAATGTAGTACTGTCACACGAGATTTAGATATTATTGGTCTAGAAGAACCATCTCATGGACACTGCGATTTTGTCACATGACCACTAAATAAATGAATTCTTCTCATTCATTCTCATCTTTAATCAATCTCAGGTTTTGACAGAACTCAAGTCTGATAACCAGCGGCTGAAAGATGAGAATGGAGCCTTGATCAGAGTCATCAGCAAACTTTCCAAGTGAGGACGACCGGTTGAAGAGGAGGAGAAATACTGAACTGAGAGAGACCAAATCTGAAAACTTCACACTGACTTGCTCTTGCTGCAGCAGCTCCAGGGTTAAAGGGGTTGGCTTACCAAAAAATTGTAATCTGTGTAATGCAAAAGAAGATACTTTGAGAAATGTCTCAGTCTTTTTTGTTAATACAATATAAGTCAGTGGTCATCAGAACTGTTTGGTTACCAACATGCTTCAAATTATCTTCTTTTGTGTTCCACAGAAGAAAGTATAAGACCATTTCTAGCTGGTTTACTGTAGGTGGTTGTCTGACAGGACTACCAGCTAGTGGAGTTAAGGTCATCCATCATAATTGACCTGGTTAGTGCTGATCATCCATTTTTGCTGGGGAAGGCCTTGCTGAGTTGGTTAACAGTATTCAAATCATAACTAGAACTAGTTAACTGGTTTTACCACCTTAAGTTGGGTTGACTTGGTATTTGCATTAGGGTACTCTAATAGCACTGTAGAAACAGTGTTGGTTTCTCCCACAGAAACGTCCAACCAGTTGAATATTTTCTCATTGTTAGCCCTTTCAAAACTCTAAATGTTTCAGGATCCTTGTAGAAGATGTTAAAATCCCTGCTGAAAGACCAGAATGAATATCCACACAGGCCGAGGATGGTTTAAAGAACCTAAAATAAAGGTTCCATGAAAAACCTCAAACATCCATGGAAGCTTTCTATTTCACAGAAGGTTCTTTATAGTGGAAAAATGTTCTTCAGAATATTATTGGACTCTTAAAAATAAAGGTTCTTTATTGGCATTGATGGTTCCATGAAGAACCTTTAAAATCCATGGAAATGTTCCATTATGCAAAAGGTTATTTACAGAGAAAAAAAGGTCCTTCAGAATATTATTGGACTATAAAATAAAGGTTCTTTATTGGCATTGATAGTTCCATGAAGAACCTTCAAAATCCTTGGAAATTTTCCATTACACAAAAGGGTATTTATAGTGAATAAAAGGTTCTTAATGTTCTTCACGCTAAGAAAAAAAAAAAAAGATTTTAAGAACTGTTCACTTAAAGGTTCTTTAGGGAACCAAAAATGGTTCTTCTTTGGCGAGAAAACCCCTTTTTGGAAACAGATTGCGGCTAGTCTAGCTATGGAACCAGCATAAACGTTCTCTTGACCAGCAAAAATCTGTGTGTGAGGTTGGTCAACCAGGTTTCTGATGAAGCTGGCTGACTAGAAGACTCTTGCTTGTTAAGAAGTCTTATGGGAACACCAGCACATACTACAGATAAGCAGCCAAACCACAGCATTGGTCACCAACTGTTCTGGTCTTTTCAGCAGAGAAAAGCTGAACAAACTGCCATTCCTTTAAATAGCATTTGATCATCAATCAAATCGAATTATCCTGAAGCGGTCAGTTGGTCCAGTATGATCTTCAGAAGCTCTGCCAGAACATTCTAAACGGAATGTTCCCACTGAGAGATGATGTCACGCTCCTCATATCAACCCATTTGTCCTGTTTACTTTTACATTTGTAGTGTTTATATATGACCTGATAGGCTGAAGAATGGATACATGGAACCAATCGAATGTGTTTTATATTTATTTGTGCCTTTTGTTTGTAATTAAGAGTATCTACATGGATAAAACAGAAACACATCACACACAATATGCCATTTCAGACGCTGTTTTTCATTGTCCACAGTTTTTTAACCTGTAATCTTGAACCAATGCTCACAGCACTTTGTTTATGATTGTGTTTGTTGTTTACCTGAGTATTAAAAACACACTGCAATATACAGAAAATGCAGTCAAGTGGCTTTTTAGGTGCAGTGCTGCCCTCTGCCTGCCTGTATGATCATCACATCCATTATACCGGTTCCACCATTTTCGTTTTACTTTCACTGACATATATTTATTGTTTTTAGTGTTACTATGTGCTTCTGTACTACATACTTGTAATTCATGTGTAATGCCAGATATGCATTTCCATTTATGTGTCAAGTAGCCATTACTCATCAAACTATAAAGCCTTCATTTAAGTAAGTAAACTTAAGTTCAAGTATATTTTCTAAGTATACTTTATGTAGTAAATGTACTAATATCAGTATACTTGTACTATTACTTTTTGGGACTAAATTGGCCCACTTTTAAGTGTAACAGTAGTACAGTAACTGAGTAAGCCTATACAACTACTGTAGTTTAAACTAGATAAAAAACTACACTAAATTAGACTGATACTACACAAAAAGTGAACATGTTGGTATACTGTTAGTTTACAATTATATACTTTAACCCTTTTTGTTTTTTGTTGTTTTTGAAATTGAAATTGTATGCAAGTACACTACAAGTACATAGATATTAGTGTACTTACTATATTAAGTATACTTAGTAAATATAAGGGTAATATTATATATAATGGCTTTAAAGTCACTCTTACCACCTTTTATTAAATATCTGCTTCTGAAACCACAGAACAAGGCTTATAGCATCAGAGATGTAATTGTAGGTCAAAATTAAATAAAGCAAACAGAAGGAATTCAGCGTTATAACACCACACTCAGAGTTAAGTGTAATTAAAAGGCCTTTATTTTTCTCATTTGTTTCAGTACAGAGCTGGTAACACACATGGTAAATCTGTAGAGCTATTTGGTTCCCTTAACGTCTTTACAAGCATTGCTGATGCTCATGTACTGTCCACTAGGGGGTTGTGGGAAGAGTCTGTGAGCAACGTTTTCTCAAAGTGTCCCATCCAAGGGCTAAAGCATGCGATTGATCCACACTAGGCACGACAATACGGACATGAACACACGCGCACACACGAGAACACCGAAACAGGTACAAACATAGCCTGAGGGACAAACCCTCACAATCTCCCACCGACTAAAAAAAACTGATCACAAATAGATACAAATAGAAAAAAGAGCATTTTACAACTCTAGATAAGCAGAATGAAAAGTGCAAGAGAGGAATCAAATAAAAGTGACACAATGGCAGGCTTTTGATTCTTTTTTTCCCCAGAACTTGCTATGTGATTACGCCAAAGCAGACATGAAGGCATCAAAAAAAAAAAAGAAAGAAAAAAGAAAACGTCTCTGTTATGGGCATTAGAGCAGTCTCTCATTGATTTGTATGACATAAAACAGTCACCGCGAGTTACAAAGACAACCAAGCTGCTTTTGTAAGCGGATTTATACATGGAGAGCAACTTATAGACAGAATCCATCAGCAGTTTTTAAACTGCTCCCAAATATCTTGGCAACTCTGTGGTTTACGATCAGGAATGTTTCAAACAAATGTTCATTGTGCACGCTGCCACAGAGGCAGAACGGCAGTGCTTGAGTTACTCGCAACAAATGATTATTACTTATTAAAGGGCCTATGCATTATTATTAAAGTCACACCACGCATTCACACTCAAACCTCAAGCGATGCTGATTGAAAGGACTTGAATAAGCCAAATTTCTTCACAATTCTGTTAAATTTTCTTGTCTGGATGTCCAAAATACTTTTTAGGTATTCCATATAGAATTTTTGGATTGTGAATGATTAAAATTACTTTTCATAGTTAAACAACTGTTTTAATTGCCCTTTGCCCAAAAATGCATGTGTGTACATACATAGTGGAATGGCAACAACTATGACCACATGTATATGTTCATACAGACGTCCCTAGCACACTTTGTGTTAAATAAAGGCGTTTACAAAAATCAGTATACACTGAAATCATCATAAACTCAATAAAAAAAAACATTGAAAAGACACATTATTAACAGAAAGACTAAGTTGATCTGCCAATAATGCTTAACTTAGCACATTTTAGGAAACAGTGTGGGCCCGTAGCTTCACAGACTATGTGGAATGTTGAGGAGATTCATCGGCCTATGAAAGGAGACGTTGTTTTAGAATCATCTTAAGTACATCTATATAGCTGAGCTCCAAAGATTTAGCTCAACTCTTATGGCTTTATCTTATTCACACTCGCGCACACAAACTTACGCTTTATTGGCTAGTTAAACGCTGTTCTTATGTAAAAGATTCATAAATAAAAGGTTTTTAGAAAACAATGGGGACTCCAAGTTTTCTATAACATGATTGATAGTATTGTGCTCTGGCAACTTTGTCGCCAATGTAGAAATCAGTTGGTCCGAAAAAATCACGTAAGAATGACGTAAAGTCAGCTAAAATGGCAGTAAACGTGACTTCTCTCATTGGCACTGACAGCGAAAAGACGAAAAATGATAATAAAGTGTCATTTTTTTTCGTAATGAATCTGTACGATCCGAAACTTTACATCGTAGTTCCGACAGAGATACTCTGCTGATTACAAGATCCTACAAGATGGGGGAAAATGTTCACTTGGAGCCCCCGCTGGAAGTTTTGACTTCCTATGAACATATTCAGACAAAGAGACATACAAATATTACTCTGAAAAAGAAATCTAAATAAATCATTTTGAAGAAATAAATAAACAAATGCATAAACATTTTGTTCCTTAACAATATTAGTAGACGGCAAGCATGCGGCTACGTTTTCATTCTATATTACTTCACACAAAGCACTTAACATACAGTATTTGCTCATGATGTCCAGGCATGGATTGAATCTGAAAATGAAGATTAGTCTAGTATACTTCATATTCTCTCCAGTACCCACTCACAGAAAATAAATACATATTTGATTTGATTAGAAAATATACACAGTATCTTATCCCCCTCCGTTTTGTTATTAAAATGACAAAGAACACCTACACAATATATTTTTTGCTTCATCTCTGAAACATGCGCATCTTTTTGTATTGTAACATGCAGTATCATAAAGTAGGAACTATGCATATATAGGTCAAACTACACGCCTATGGGTTTGGGGAGGGGGTGTTAGTTGCGTTTTTTGTGAAAGTTCTTCGAAATAAGGGACATATCTGTGTAAGAGATTCACCTGAACGAATGACAACAAATGAGGTTTCGATACGATACTAGAGGAAAAAGAAAAACATGATGTCGCATAAACAAATGAGAAATAATCACACATTCATTAGACCTGCAAAAAGACATGAAAATGTCAAACTGCACTGTGAATGTGGATGGAAATACCTGCTATTCCACAATCGAACAACAGAGTTATTGCAACTGAACACAGCCTGTCAGAAGAGCTGCTTTGTTTTATCCAGGGGAATCTCATACGAGAAACGTCACTGAAGCGACTTTTAAACGAAGATTCTGTCAGCAATCTTCAGATATTTTTATGTCTGAATGACACAAAATGGCTTCACTTGCCAATAGCCTATTTAATGGAATGTTTATCCAAAACTCAGAAAATTCCGTTATTGTTTACTTGTATGACATTGCTTCTTCTCCGGAACACAAAAGAAGACATTTTGAAAAATGTTTTAATTTTTTTTTTTTTTTTTTTTTTTTTTAAAGTGCCCCTATTATGGATTTTTGAAAATTAGCTTTCATGCAGTGTGTAACAAAGCTCTAAGTGAATGAAAACATCCTGCAAAGTTTTAAATCTGAAAGTGCACCGTGTATTAAGTTATTGTCTCAAAAGAAAGAGTCGAGTCTGAATCATCGAAACGAGTCGTTTTTAAAATGAATCTCAAGCCGTTTCATGTTGACGTCAAAATGAAACATTAGCATATGGCATACCTGGGAAAACATGATTTTCGCGTTGGTCAGAATGAAAATACAAATTCATTCTTTGCCACTAGGTGCCGCTTTTCTAGCGTTTAAAGCTCACAAACACTGCTTTAAATAAAATCGACCAATCAAATGAGGGGTTTGGAAAAATGAATCGTTGAACGAATCGTTTGGGAGTCGTTGAGCAAATAAGGTAAAAAAATAAATGCATATTATAAGAAAATAAAAGTGTTTTTTGACCTTGCATGCATGTCAACCTGTTGTTGGGGACTCCCAAAACCAAAATATGCACGTTTCATAACCCATAATAGGGGCACTTTAATATAATGAAAGTGAATGGGGTCCAGTCTTGTTTTGGAACCCACTGACTTTAACTGAATGGAGTAAATGCTTATAGAATTTTCACTTTTGGGTCATCTATGTGACTTTCTGTTCCTTACACAAAGCTATTATTGGATTTCTGAAGATTTTGGAAATAGAGCATGAGTAGAATTGAGTACTTCTATTGTGCTTTTGACAGAAAATCATACAGGTTTCAAATTTTACAATGACAGACTTTTCATTTTACCCCTAAAAGTAACTGGATAAATGACTATTCAGTTTGGCAGTAGAGTGATGTTGCAATTAGTATTGCAGGAAAAAGCTGCTAAAGTGACGTTTCCTTATGAGAATGAGTTGTTTTTATTGGGTTACAGCATGTACACAACAAAGTCTCCCTCAAATCCACCCTTGGCTCTCTACATGTAGTTTTTGGCCTGGTTTAAAAGTCTCCACTCAATCAATAATGCTCCAAAAAAGTCTTGATCCAATTCAGGCTTGCGATTTTGCTTAATTTCGCAACTACTTAATAACTGAACAAATATCACAAGGTATCACTGCCGAGAGAGTTTCTACAGGCAATATGAGGATAAAACGCACAAAGATTTAATAGTTCTGTGTCGGTTTTAAGCAAAATGATATTCTGAGATTCACATCCTCACACATTGACTCATACTGTAAGCCTTAAAGCAGCTTTCAAATGATACAAGCTCCCTTTTTAAACAAATGCAAACTCTGACAACTTGTCTCAAGAATGCGCCATCACAAAAGCACGTATTGAGATTGATAGAGTAACATGTACAGCATGCAGTTCCAGTAGTGCAAATAAGTTCAGCGGTTTGGTAAGATGTGCAGTAAATACACTCATAACAGTGCCTTCTATCAGCTCTTCTCCTGAAACCATAAGAACTTCTGGTTTAAACCATGAATGAAACATGAAAACTAAAAGTGAAGGAATAGTTCACTCATGTTTTTCGAAACCCGTATGACTTTCCTTCTTTCCTCAGTAGAAGACAAAAAGAGAAATTCTGAAGAATGTCAACACTGCTCTTTTCCACACAATGAAACTCAATGCTGAATTTAAATCAATGATTCATATTTTTTAAGTTTGACGGCGTCTTGGTCGCCATTCACATCCATTGTAAGGAAGAGAGCAGCGTGAACATTCTTTGAAACATCTCCTTTTGTGTTCCACTGCCGTAAGAAAGAAGAGTGAGTAAATGATGACTTAATTTTCATTTTTTGGTGAACTATTCCTTTAATGACAGGGTTCAGAACATCAAAAGGTAACAATAAAAGCAGGTTGAAAACAAACACACCTTCATTTAAAGTGCTCAGGCAGAATACATTTACTACAAGAAATCAAAGCAAAGAAACAAATACACCGATGCTAACAGGAAGACGTCCCTGGCAGCTAGGAATTGCTTATTTCATGATATTTCAAGGCTTGTCTCCTTTTTGTCAGGGTTTGTTAGGATGTTGGGCAGTGGAAGAAGCCAGCTGACGGCTGGAACTGAAGCATGGAAGAAGAGGTTGTTTTGCAGGCAGTGTAATCGACACCTGAAAGATTCCTTCTGGCTGGGCAGGAGCATCTAGTCCATCTATCTCTCCAGTTCCCACGTTTTTTTTATTTTTTTATTTTTTATATATATATTATTCACAACGATAAACGATTCTTCAGTGTCCTTTCAGACTCAACACAAGTAACAGAACTGATTTCATCTAGATGACCAGAGAATCTAGAAGGAATGTGTTAAATTAGGCAGTGTTTTCTATCCCTGGTCCCCGATGGAAAACTTTGGAATGCTGTTGGATATTTGGATGTGAATGTGAGCTTACATCTCTTCTGTGAATAAACCTCGAGGATATACACACACCTATGAGCTCGGCCTTTCTTCAGGAACATCTGTGGAAAGAGTCTCTCTCATTAGACCCTGATCCACTATCTCATTTCAGCTGTTGATGAGACCGAACGGTCTTCTTTAATACCTCTGGTCTGGTGGCCCATGGCTGTAATTCAGTAAGATGGCATGTTGTGCATGTTGAAAAGTGAAAGAAAGGAGAGGGGGAGGGAAAGGAGAGAGGGAGGGGAAGAAGAAGAGCAGGATTACTTCTTGGCAGTGAGGGCTGCTAACGTGGCATCCACCTCCTCCTCGGGTTTGAGTGGATGCCACTGAGCGATGGGCCTGCGTGGGTTCGCCAGCATGTCGGACCAGTGCCGGAGCTCAGTGCCCTGCGCTTTGCTGCCCACCCAGATCTTCCCGATGGCGTCGTTCTTGCCGATCTTATCGTAGTCGAGCACCGTGACCACAGCTTGTATTTTCTGAGAGAAAAAAAAAGAATATTGTGTTCGAAGTTTGAAGGAGCACTAAAAGGTAATCTATTGTGTTGAGCCGTGTAAAGCGTACCTGCATCTGGTCCTGAGGGATCTCAAAGCTGAAGGACTCGTTGTAATACGGGTTCAGTGTGTTCTTCTTCACAGTCGTCTTCTTCTTCTTCAGCCGCTTGCCGTTTTGCAGAAGATGAATCTTCACGTAGGGATCTGTAGAGGTTTACCAGTACAGAAAGACATGCATTTATATACTGTAGATGTTTCGGCTGACATCTTGTTATGTATTTAGATTTTTGAACGTTTTATTTGTGACTAGAGTCCTTTTCCTTTAGGCTTTTCCTTAAAATGAAGGAGCTCAACCTAAAAGACTTCAATAATTTTTTTTTCTCAGTATTTTAGCACAGATAATCAAGTTGATATTGTTAACTAAAACTATTATAAATCATATTCAGTAAATTAAATAAAGCTGAAATAAAATACAAATATTAAATTAAATAAAACTGACAAACTGAAAAAATAAAGCTTATATATATATATATATATATATAATACACAGAGTATATATAGCTATAAATAAGCTATACACGTTTATACATACATATATATATATATATATATACACACACACATGTATATATGAATTACTAAAACTTAAACTAAAATGAAAATTTTCTTCAGATACACAGATAATCAAGTTGACATTGTTAACTAAAATTAAAACTATTAAAAATCATATTCTATAAATAAATGAAATAAAGTTGAAATGAAACAAAATATAATTATTAAATTAAATAAAATTGAAGTTGAAGCACCAAAAATTACTACAAAGCTACAGAAATTACTTAAAAAAAATAAAACTTGTGTTTATATATCTAAATTACTAAAACTTAAAAAAAATAAAAATAAAATGGAAAATATAAAAATAAAGGCTAATTCAAAAATATTAATAAATTCCATAATAGTATATGAATAATAATAAAAGCAAGCTAACCAGCTCTGTAGCGAGTGAATATTTTATTACTCACATTGGTAAATCACAGATTAATATGAATACAATATATAAGATAACTGGATGAAATATACTAATTATTCAGGTCTTGTTTTACACAGTAATAGGATAATCTTATTTATTTGTTTGTTTGTTTATTATTATATTATTCTTGCTAAAATATAGAAATTTATTACAGGAAAAAAACCCATTGAAGGAATAGTGCAAGCTCATGGATTGCCCTTTGCAGGGTTCAAACCTACAACCAACCCAATGCTTACACCATTAGGCCACCAACACCAGGTCTGTCCTATAATCACCTCCAATTTTCCTGAAGATTGGAAGGTTAAGACTTTTATGCTGGTGCATCGTGTTGTTCTCAGAGCCGCCTGCAGGTGGCAGCAGTGAGGACTGACTGTAGGGGACGGTGCCCTGCGCAGGCAGGACTGCAGAGTCAGCACGTGAGCTATCTGTTCTGCATGGCTACCACTGACTCTAAAGCACAGGCGTGACACAAACGCACTGAAGCAGCACACAGGCCTGCTGTGCATGTCTGGCAGAAACATGATGGATTAATGAATCATTTAAAACTGAAACAAAGAATGTGCAAAATATGCACATATACAGCATATAAGTGCACACAGAAAAGAGAAAACAGAAATCAAAACCAAATTTTTGGTTATAGCATATGCAGGAACATCGAGTCTTCTGCACGAGTTTATCTCCACCCACTCTCTGGAGGAGAGAGAAGAGAAAAGCAGTGCATTGTGTGTGAGTGTGTGTGTGTGTGTGTGTGTGTACCTGAGAGTCCTCCAACATCCATCTTTTTCAGGTTCTTAGCCTCAAGGATACAGATGGTGAGTTTTCCAGCTGTAGGTACATAGCGCAGAGAGATGCAGATATCTCCAAGCTTTTCAGGCTGTGTTGGGAAGATTGAAATAGGCAGCCTTAAAGCAACAGCTCACCCAAAAATGACATTTCATTTGGCATCTACATCACAGTGCCTCTATACTGCTTTCTTCACGTCATCTCTGGATGAAGGTCGTGTTGACAGAGTTTAGTGTTTCAGAGTGAAGGTAAAACTAATGTGAGAGTTCATTTGTGAAATTATGAGAACAAACAGCATCCGTTTATGTCCAAGCACACTTTGAGTCAGAGCAGCAATAATGCTGATAAGGTGTTTAGATGCCTGTTTATTGTGATTAAAAGGTGTATTGAATGTGATTATGGTTACAATTCTGGAGCTTAATTGCATTAGTGTCCGATCATGAGTTGATATTTCAATCTAACAGATTAGATAAGATTAGCAATATTTTCAGTGAAAAACAATGTAATTTCTGTCTTATCCTCACAGATAGCTAGTGGTTTCAAAAGACTTACAAAAGTTGGGAATAATTACATTATTTTAATATTTTTGAAAGACGTTTCTTATGTCTACCAAGGATGCATTTATTGGATCAGAAATACAGTGAAACTGAAATGGTTTAAATATTTTAAACATTTAAAATAAACTATTTTCTCTTCGAATATATTGTAAAATGTCATTTATTCTTGTGATCAAAGCTGAATTTTCAGCATCATTACTCAAGCCTTAGGTGTCTTTCTAATATGCTGATTTTCTGTTAAAGAAACATGTCTTATTATTATCAATGTTGAACTATATTCAACACTGATAGATATAGGCACAGAGAAATTAATACTTCTCTTCAGCAAGGATGAATTTTCTATTCATCAAAAAATCCTGAAAAAAAAAAGTCTATGTTTCAACTAATACTAAAATATTATGGTGTCACACTGTTTTCAGTGTTAAGGCCTGTATCATAAGAACCATTATTAATAATTGAGCACTAATAATTGATAGTAACTGAGCAGTAAATCAGCATATTATAATGTTTTCTGAAGGATCATGTGACACTGAAGACTGGAGTAATGATGCTGAAAATTCAGCTTTGATCACAGAAATAAATTACATTTTAAAATTTATTCACAAACAACAGTTATTTGAATAATATTTCACAACATCACTGCGTTTACTGTATTTTTAGCAAATAAAAGCATCTTTAGTGAACACAAAAGACTTCAAAAACATTAACAATGTTCTTAATTATTCCAAACTTTTGACTTTTATGCACTTCCATTTACTATTCACTTTAATTGCATGAAAAAGAGCAGTTTGAATATTCTGCTAAACAGCTTCTGTTTCCTACGGTTTGGAGCAACATGAGAGAAAATGAAGACATCAATAATAATACATCAATAGTGTCTCATCAAACAGTCATTTTAATGGAAACGTGTTAAAGTAGAAAAGAATAGCATTATGCAACATTATGGGTATAAAAGCATGTTTAGAGGCTCTGGTTCATTAACTCTCATTATTATTAGCGGACGACAGCTGCTAGTTAACGTGAAGTGGTAGAGAGATGAAGGACAGGCGTACCTCCTCTTTCTCTGCGCTATCCAGGTCTCTCCATTGCTCGATAGGTTGTGCCAGGTCCAGGGTGTTCATGGGAATCTTCACCTCACCGATCACATCATGCTTTGAGAAACGGTCAAAGTCGTACACAGACATGACCAGAGTCTTTCCTCCCATTTCAGTGAACGGAATCTAGAAATCAACATCTGATCATGAGTGCTTTGACAGACACACTTGAAAACATAAACTAGTACTGTACTGGAATAGATGCTGTACCTTAAAGTTGAAAGTCTCGTTGAAGACGGGGTTGAGGGTTTTCTTGTGCACCTTGGTGTCATACTTCTTCTTCTTGTCTGGGAGAATGAACACTTTGACATACGGGTCTGAGGTGCCGCCACTGTCCATGGAGAGAAGATCTGCAGCTTGCAGGATGCCCACTGTCAGCTACAGGATAAGAGTGACAGTCTTTACAATGTAATCAAGGTGCAAGCAAAATCTGTTATAACTCTTTACTTGATTGATGGTTATGCCACAAGAGTACTATGAAACCAGCATGGCTTAATCTGACACAATATGAAGGAGCATCACATTAGCCAATTTTTTTTTTTTTTTTTTTGTCAAATAAGGTCAAACCAAGCAGATTTCTGTTGATCAGCATGATGAATTTGCATGAGAAATTTAAACCAGTTGCAAAATCTGCATTAAATCTATCGCCCTCGTGCAAAATTCTAGGATGCATGTATTCCTATTGAAATGACTGGATTTTTGCTTGTGAAAATGGTAAAAAAGGTCAATGTGACATATTTAACTAAAACCATAAAAAAATATTTATAGAGTATAAATAGTAAAATTAACTTAATAAAATAAAAAAAAAACGTGCATAAATGAAAACACAAAACTAAATAACTAATTAAAATATCTAAAACTGAAATAAAATGAATAAAAACTATTTAGACATATAAAAATAACAACACAATTACTACATTAAAATGAAAATGAAAATGGAAAATAACAAAAAACTAATTTAAAATATAAATAAAAACTATAATTATTATTATGAAACTAAAATAACACCAGATTTAATTTGTATAAAAGTTGTAATTTGAATTAAAGTTTTTTAATATACTCAGTGACTTCTTGTCCATTTGTGAATATTTCTGAGTAATAATAGATGTTTTTAAAGGGTGTTTTTCTTTTCTTTTGTTAAACAATGTTTGGAATAGATTTAAACAATAATTGGATAATGTGTCATGTGGTCTTTGAATCATGCCACACACATTCTAAGGGTCAGATTTACTAACAGCTTGCGCCAGCGCAAACCATCTTTTGCCGTTAAAATAGTACTGTCAGGATTTACTAAAGACGCACAGTGAAGAATTAGCGCTGAAAAGGCATGGACACAGTTGTTTTTGCACCTGACCTTATTGAATATGCATTTGTAGGAGTTTCCCTTTCAGACACAAAATTTATGGGAGGAGAGTATTCAAATGAATCACGCAATGTGATTTACTAACGTTTGCGCTCATCAAATTAATGGTTATTTGCATTATTATATAATGCCCCAAAAAAGCACGTCTTAAAGCAGACGGTAGTTTGTGCTGCTCTTGGTAGATTGTGCTGGTCATTATGGAAATGATCTGGCTGTGTCTGTGTTCTTTAATGTGTGCATTTTCAATAAAACACACGCAGAATTTTTCCCTCCCATCGACGCTTTTATGGAATTGCGCTCTAACGCTAATTTGCCCTGTTTAGTAAACCTGGCCCTAGGTATTTAGTTTAGTATGGAGATATGCTTCACTCAGTTTGCTGTACACTATTTTTACATGAAAAATGCACTTGGTACACTTAAAATACAAAAATTGCTGAAGAACAGCATAGTATGTTCATACAAAAGATGAATATAATGTTATATGTATGTAGGACAAATCTGGGAAAATCTGGGCATTAATGTCAACTGATAAACTGAAGGATTAAGACATAATTTACTTAGATACTCAAGTTGATGTGTTTAAATATACTGTAAAGTGTAAAATGGCCTTGCCTTGTTGTCAGAGAAGTCGTAGTCTAGGGAGAACTGCAGTTTGCCGAGCTTCTCCTTCTCTTTCGGTTCCTCCTCTTTCTCTTCAGTTATTCCCATGTCTATATCTTCTTCATCATCATCTTCTTCCTGTTTCTGGAGAGACAAAAGCACAGATGGATGTTACAGGAGAAACTAGAGCAAAGGCGATGGAAGGTAAATGAAGTTCCCCAAACATGGTTCGTTGGGCCAAGTCTCAGCTTACCTGAAGTTTGCCAGGTGTCAAACCACCCGGGTGTTACTGTATGTAACTGTGTCAGCGATGACCTTCATAGCAACATGACTTGATTTCACTTTTCCTTTCATGACACCATTTGCAATCATCAACATTACTTTTGTGGAGGGAAAGATAGACAGAAGGCTTCTAGTCTTTCTGAAGCAGTCTGTCCATAAATCGATTCTGAGTCTGCAGGGTATAATAAAACCCTGAGAGATGATGACAGAGACTATAGGACTCGCTTTTACACGGGAAGAAAGATTTAGAAGATACAAAAGCGAAGTGTTGGTGCTTTAAAGCCAGTGCTCATATCAGCCCATACATACAGTGTAAAATGATGGATAATTTTGGAAGAAACGTTTTGGCAGACAACAGTACAAGAGCAGAATAAGTGTTATTTTACCCATCATCATTTCTCACGGTCCTGCTGCTCTTCAAAATGACGATGGCAAAAGCTGAAATGAATCTTAATGAACTTATAGCGTCATTTAATTTCATTTAATGATCTTGTTGTAATTAATACTTTTGTGCCCTGTGCTGTAATTGAATATTACTTCACAAGGTTGTGTTCTACATACTGCAAAATATACTACAACATGACTTTTTAGATTAAATTGAACATAGTCGTGTAATCATAAAAGAAGAAACATGAGAGTCTATGAAACATTCTTTGTTAATAAAATTCTTCCAATAATCTGGATTATATGGGCATATTTGTCACTGGATTTGCCAAATTATGTGAGGTCTGTGTCATCAAATCTAATTCGAAATTTAGTTTGAAGCACTTAGAAGCGAATAAATGTGATTTGCAGGCACAACTATATATTGTACTTTGTTGGAAACAGTCTATACTTATTACTTTTGAGTGGACAGGAAATATGTTGGGGGTCTACTCACATTTTACACGAACTTCTCCTGTGTTTTTTCTCTTTAACCGTTTGTCTAATGTACCATTATCTGAATGAGATTTTTCCATCCTGGTCTATCACCAATTTAAAGGAACAGTTCACCCAAAAATGAAAATATTGTCAGCAATTACTTCAAACCCTTAAGCCATTCAATCATCTTCAAAACACATTCAGATATTTATAATGAAATCTGAGAGATTTCCGTCTCTCCACTGAAAATCCATTCCATCAAAAACTCAGAAGAGTTTGTAATAGAAATCCATATGAATCAAGCCCTTTAATCCAAGTCTTCTGAAAAATAGAACAGATTTAATTTAGGCGTTCATTCACAAATAAACATTGATCAACACATATCAAGCTCCATCTTATCCACCTTATTTTTCAATGCGGAAGTAAGCTGTTTTCTGTGAGTGTGCAAGACTTCTGGTTCATTAGCCACTGTAGAGAAATAGCGAGAAAAATAATAAAGTGTAGTAAACGGTAAAACAGTTTACACTACAAACCACTGTGTTCGTAATTAAGTTAATTCATTAAAATAATATGGTAAGACACACCAGTTTGCAATATAAAGCAGCAAAACAAGTTGTTTTGTACAGCTAAAAATAGCTGGAAGCGGATGATACTGGAAGCCTCGCACATAAAATTTACAATTGGCCGTGCCCGCTCTTACAGGGAAAATAAGGAGGATAGAATAATATACGTCAAATATACTGTATGAACTTTTTGAAGCGTCAAGGTTTTGGGGGAATGGACTTTAGGATCTCTCAGGTTAGTCTTATGCATTTGGAACAACATGAGCTCATGTGAGTAAATTATGACAGAATATTTGGGTGAACTATACCTTTAAGATTTCCCAATCCCTACAAGATAAAATAACAACAAAACCAACTTGGATTTGGTCACTTTTATACATCTGATGTTTTTTCCCTTTCTAGATTGGCAGTCTTGGTCCAGAATAACACTGTGTTCTAACCAGATGTGACGTGACGCTGCGACGTGATAAAAAAAACATCTTTTCAGTGTTAATAAGAGTTTTTGTCCTAACCAGCTGCAGCGATATGAGATGAGCGACTCTATATGAGCAACAGGATTCTATTAACGGTTTCTGTTCCTGCAACTTAGCGGCTGGAACAACACCATATAGACTATTTTGCATGACCTTTTTAGCCATATAAAAGCAACAATGGATAATTTACCTCACATCTTAAAGGTAAGGTAGGCGATTTCGGAGAGGCTAGCAATAGCAGGCTAGCTTTGAAAGCATAAGATCCCACCAACCCTGCAAATCACTCTCCAAAGCCAAACCTCCTCCAAAACACATGAACTCTAACCAGCGACATGATGAGAGACGCTGTTGGTGGAGGATTGAATGCAACGCTGTCAGATTACCTCTTGTCTCATTCACCGGTGAGAAAACATTACAGTAAAAAGCGCAAAATATTACAATAATAACGGCTTTCATTCTCACTCGGTCTGCAACAGCGTAATGAACATGCTGATGACGTATCATGTCTATGCAAACAGGGTGCGCGGAGGTATGCAAATACATAAGTTGACAGACAGGTAGGACAACCTACCGTAGCCCTCGGACCAAGGGATATGATTGGACGAACATTTTATGGTCTTATGCCTTCCATAAGATCATAAAATATAAATACATATAAATACATTTACACCACTTAACTTATGTATCTTACGAAGTGTATCCATAACAAAGATTGTATTAGTCTCTCAGAATGTATTTTTAATAATGTTAAAATGGATTAATATTTACGAATTAGATTATGTACTCATCCATGTCGTTGCAAATGTAGCGCACTTGCGGAGAGACTCCGCCCACACACTCTTCTGATTGGCTGTGATTTTTGATTGATTTTTTCACGTCACATAACCGTGTCTCAACTTTTGTAAACAGACAAATTGCTTGTCGCTGGAATCTTATTGCATCACATGCTGTCTGGTTAGAACATGGTGTAAGCAGTAAAGTAGACCAGACTTTATGTTGATAACCGAAAGTCTCTCTCTGCTAGCCTAGCATTTGTGTCCTCTGAAAGAGATGGAGTTAACACAGTACATAACCCTGTTACATGACTAACACTGCTTTGGGGGTAGTAGTGACCCCAGCAAGCTCATCCACGTGGGAACATCCAACAGCACTACCGGATACCCGTTGTGACTGTTCATCAGATCAAGCATTTCTGAGATTTGTTATGCACTTTGAAGAATTTATGCAGCCTCAAACGCAATGCTAGTGAAACCAAATATTAGCTTACATAGAGGGAGATGTCTGCTTCAGCTTTGGGAAAAACAAGAAAAGAAAATAAATACAAGAATACAAGATGAACATAAAGAGTTGAATCAGAATGTCTCTAAATAGAACAAAAAATGCTCGGGGTGAGGTTTCGTCCTTCCTGACCACTCACCCCAAAATATACAAACACACGCAAACTCAAAAACACACCCTCTCTCTCTCACACACACACACACATAAAAAAAGCACCATTTCTTATATCTTAACTGACAGGATAGAATGCATTCATGCATGCCAAGCCACAAAATGCAAAGTCTGAAAATACTCCTCATTGATTGCATAATTGTTCAAGCCATAGTGAATAAAATGACGCTGGCATTAAATCTGGAGGATGATTAATGATGTAACAGACTAATGCGGTATTGCTAATATGAAGTATGCAGTGGTTCTCTTACGTAACTTCAGGAGACTTGCATTGAGCATTCAGAGGCAGTCATGCTAAGTTACAGCACATTCATCTTAGTAAAGGTGGCAGATGGAATAAGAAACGGTGAAGGAGAAATCAATCACTCACAATAAACAATTATTTGCACCAACAGCACTGTGATCAAATCAGCATGATTAACCATGTTTATTGCATTATGATTTAAGTTCATAATTTAAACCTGTTCAGCCTGGCCTTTTTTAGGTGCTATTCACTGCCCCAAGAAAAATAACACTAGCCTGTTATGTGTCCAAAATTTATGATGTGCTTTATTTGTGAGAAACCAGTAAAATGTATGCATCTTAAGTGGAATTATTAATAATGAAGACCATTTAAAAAGGTTATTACATGATAAATTAAATCTCTGTTCAGTTCTTGGGGTAGTGAGATATCAAAGGTGAAGTGTGTAATTTCGACGCCACTAGCTTTGTTGAATTGCAAAGAGGATGATTGTTTTCAAACTGGTTTCCCATCTCATCTGTCATTGGTTGCCCCAGACACACACCACTGGTTCAGCCCAAGAGCCCAGTGTTTGGATAGTTAGCATTGCCATGTTAGCCCAATATTAACATATTAACTACATCAGCATAGGGACAAAAGCATCTTTATGGACAGCTATTTAAATGTAGCTGTGCATTCTTACAGTTTTGCTTTTGAAAGCAAAACATCAACTCCAAATATTTAATTAATTCTTAGATTTTTTTTTTTTTTTTGGAAAGAAATGAATATCTTTATTCAGCAAGGATGCATTTAATTGATCAAAATTGACAGAAAATATTTCTACTGAAAAAAAAAAGCTTTTCTATTAAATCCTGATAAAAAAGAAAAAATTCACTCTTTTCCCAAATATTGAAAGCATCACAACTGTTTTCAACATTGATAATAATATGAATGTTTCTTGAGCAGCAAATCAGCATATTAGAATGATTTCTGAAGGGTCATGGGACACTGAAGACTGGAGCAATGATGCTGTAAATTCGGCTTTGCATCACAGAAATAAAATATATTTACAAAGACAGCTGTTGTTTTTAATTGTGATAATGCAGTATTTTATAATATTGCTATTTTTTACTGTATTATTGATCAAATAAATGCAGCCTTAGTGAGTATAAGAGACTTAAAATAAAATTGGATATATTTTTTGGAGCTTAAATTTTTCCCAAGGAATTGTCGTAAAGGCATATTTCACCCAAAAATGAAAATCCTGTCACCGTTTACCCTCATATTGTTCCAAAGCTTTTTTATTCTGCTGTATACAGAACAAGATATTTTGCCAGAATTTTTTTAGTTTTGGGTGAAGCATCCTTTTCAGGAAAGTTGGGTTTGAGATCACTCAATCAGTCATCAGCACATCATGATGCTATTTTTCTGCAGATCTGGAGTGATAACACACATTTCCAGCTCAGATTACGGTCTTAAAAATTCTATCAGATTTCAGCAAATGTCACTTATTTCTACACTGTTTACATTAAAAGCTTTAACACTGAAAATATTACACACAACATCTTTAACAATATTTCAAACTAAAGCACACACACACACCAACACACACACACAAAAGCAATAAAACAAAGTAAACCATTATAACAGGTCTCCTGGTGAAAGGCTGTTTCCCACGCCACCTACTTCATCCCACGACTCATCTCTACATTTCAGGAAGAAAGTAAAAGCTTCTTTGTTTCTTTGCACACAATGGGTCGTCCAGGAAAGTTACTCTCAAGTCAAGTCATGGTCATTCACTGGTGCCTGTATGAAGGGCATGCATTGGGCTTTGTCTCAAATGCTGCTTCACCTCATCTGGACATTTCTTTGGTTTCTTTATAGCTGCAAGCTAACTGCTTTAAGAAAGGGATGTATAAAGATGCACGTATGTTGCGTAACTTAAGTTAATGATCATTTAAGGGACAGATTTGTGATAGGTGGAGCAGCTTTTAGAGGACAAATCACCAACTGTACCCTTTCAACATGCATGTTAGTGAGGATTGGTGTGTTGGTGTCTCTCAGTAAGCTAGGATGAAGTTTAAGTTCATAACCAAATGCACATCCACTTCTAAAGGGCCATTCCTTCTACTTGTTTGGCTGTACTCCCCATCCCGCCGGTGTTCATGTGGCATGTCAAACTGGTGGAATGCGAGCCCTCCCCAAACCAACCCCAAACTAGCTCCTCAAGCAACCTCAGCACCCCTGCAGCTTGCAAGACTCAAGAAGAAGCCAAAGAGTTCATTCCCAGCCAGTTTTCATAGCCCAGTTTCCCCCGCCCTGGTCTGAGCTTACACCAGGCGGTCAGAGAGGGGCGCTGCAAGCCATGTCACACCTACCGTAAGAAGACGGGTCCAGCACAGTCAAGATACATGGAGCACATATCAGACACAAAGCGGGAAGGATAGAGAGGTGAAGAAATGGAGAGAGAGGGAGAGATTGAACTCACAGAAGACAAAATCAAGTAGAGGAGATCAAGTAACACTTAATGGAAAAATGACACATTTTGCTTTAAATAAACACATTATGTTATTGGCTAATACAAACATCAAATTTAACCAAATAAATTTGAGTAGAAACCACATAGAGGCACATTTGCGGCACTTTTATTGTACAGTAAGGGAGACTGAGGGCAACTGTAATGCATTAAACGTCTTAAATCATACATTAAAAAATGGTAACATTGTATAATTTTTTTAAATAAAATTTTATCATGATATGACATGATATCATCAGTTATCAACAGTTATTATTATTATTATTAAATTATATTTTTATACTATCATATAATATATTATATAATATATATATTAGTAGTAATAATAATAATAATAACAATAATAAAATTATATAATTGAAAAAGAATTGAATATTTAAAATATGTTTTTTTTTAAATCATAGCATCTAAATAAAGACTCTTGATTATTTCAGATAGTTAAAATATTAGTAAATCTTCAGATGTGCTTTAAATGAATATTATTTAATGGCAGCTAAAAAATTAGCACTATATATAGGTCAACACTATTCAATAATATTAATAAGTATAAAGCATTCTTATTATATTTTGAATTTTGCTCTTATCTGAGACAGTGTTATTTTAGTTAAATTGAAATATTATCATAGTTGTGCACTATAGTATAGTATTTTTGTATTTTCTGTTTCAATTTGAGTCATTTTAATAATTAATTATTTAATAAATATCTGATTTTAATAATTTTGTTGTGTTTTTGTCATTTTTATTAGGTATTGTTAAAAATATGTCTATAAAATGAATTATTATTATTATTATTTTACTTCAGTTTTAGTTTTATTTATTTTAGTTGAACTATGAACATGAGAAATGTTGCTTCGGCAACTAGCTAAAATAAAATATATATAGTTAGTGTTTATCTTATTTCAAATAACAAAAATGTTTTAATGGTTTTAGCTTTAGTTAAGTATAATAACCCTGATTTATATAACTATACTTAGATTCATAATTAATTGTGTGCAGTTACTGATTTTTAATTTTGTCAATATGACCAGTCTGGTAAAATACTGTACTTTTTACATTTTTGTACCAAATTCAAAGCTTTAGACTTTTTTATTATCATTTTATTTTTTGTATTCACATTAATAGTGATATTCATGTTTAATTCAATATCAAATCTAGTCATTATCATTATAAGTCTATTAAAGAGTTACTTTGCCACATATACAGTAAATGGCACTTATACTGTACAAAAAGCTAGCAGATAAATATGCAATACTCAGTAGGTTATGAAGGGAAAAAAATATGTTCCAATAGCCCCTGGTCTTCCATAAATAATAAGCCTGTCTTGATGGTGCTTATGCATAACTAAGTTTTTTGCGATTATTTATATAGAAAATGATATATTTGGATATGACAGGCAGAACTGTAATGATTCCCAAAGGGAAATTAGCTTGTCACAATAGCAAACATACAGCACACAGCGGGATCTGACACAACACGGCAAATACAGCAAAACTCTTTAGCTATTCAGCTATTATATTTCCAGCACAGATAAAAAAGATTTAGTGCTGCTGCGCGCGTTCGCTGGAAAATGTGTCATTTTTAACACAAAAGCACAAGAGATTAACAGCACATACATTCTTTTGGAAACCAAATTATACGAACACGGCAAATGAAATGACGTGGCGGGAAATCTTTCATGTAGCTTTCCTGCTTTACAGGCAGCAAATGACGTACAACACTGAATATTTTATATTCCATGAATATTAAATGGCTAAAAAATCTTTCCAGAATACCATCCATCCATTTGCTTGACCTAGAAGCTATATTAAGGATATGTGAGGTAGTAACACAGCCATTTTTAAAACAGACAAGCTTTGCTGAGTCTTTCAAATATATTGCATTGTTAAAGGCAATAAACAAGTCAGAGATTCAGATTAGATATGTATCGAACCCTATTACACTCATTAGCAACAGTCGGATATTAGCAAGTGGAAAAACGTTCATCTTTCTGTCTCTTCAAACAGTTTTAAAGGAATAGTTCACCCAAAATTTAATTGTAGACATCATTTATTCACCCTCAAGTCATTCTGTTGTGAGACATAAAAGGAGATGTTTAGCAGAATGTTCAAGCTGCACATACAATCAAAGCGAAAGGTGATTTTTACTGCCAAGCTCCAAAAAGACAAATAAACATCAGGTTGGTGTGATTAACAGACATAAATGTAAGCCATTATTATCTGGATTTCTGCATAATTTTGGAGCTTGCCATTATAAAACATGTCAACTTTCATTGTATCTAAAAGAACAGCTTGTACCTTTTTCCATAACATCTCATTTTGTGTCATGAAAGAAAGACATACAGGGCTGAAACTTCAGAGTGAGTAAGTATGATATAAATATCTCTTTTTGACGTGAACTATCCCTTTAAGAGTGAAGAGCGCTGGTGTTGGGTGGTCGTACCTCTCCTCCCTTCATGTTCTTCATTCCCATATCTCCCTTGCCTTTCTTTCCCTTCTTGCCTTTTTTCTTCTTAAGGCAGGTCTTTTTAACGATGCAGAAGCAGCATGTGAGAACGAGGACCACGGCTACGATCGCGATGGCGATGATGGCCCAGGGAGGCACTAAAAAGTGAGAGAAAGACTGAGAAAGATGGAGGAACAGAGGCTGGAAATACAAATTCAGATTTATCAGGGCCATT
The DNA here is from genome assembly GCA_021397915.2 of Tor tambroides. Lineage (NCBI taxonomy): Eukaryota > Metazoa > Chordata > Actinopteri > Cypriniformes > Cyprinidae > Tor > Tor tambroides. The sequence continues at coordinate 69,723 of JAFVLL020015238.1, forward strand.
AAGAGAGCCGAGCTTGTCTTCACCATTACCTTCATCAATACAGAACAGGAATAAAGCTTACATCTCACTGTCTGTAGAGGAGAGAGTATGTAACTGCAAAGACATAGCTTCAGGCATATTCTAGACAAGGAAAGTTTGTCGAAACTAGGGCTGCACCCCTAATAGTCGACGAGAAGAGGCTTAGTCAACCAAAATTTGGATTAGTCTGTTAGTCACAGAAAAAAAAAAACTGTCCAAGTCCGTGATGGAAAAATCGTTGATGGCTGGTGCTTGAGGTAATTACCAGGGGTGATTGTAGGATTTCAATATTAGGGGGGGCTCAATCCTCAATGAGGGTATGATAAAAAAATATATATATATTGTTTAACAATACATACAATAGGTTCTACACCTATCAAGTCAACTCCTGAATATTGATTTGATTTCAAATTATTTTTACTAACTAATTTAATTAGAATGGACAAACCTTATATTACTGTAATTGTCTAGTTTGGTAGTATATTTAAATCGGCCCTATATTTAAGTGGTCATGAACTGAGAAATCCAAATTCCCTTGATCTTTTGAAATACAGTCAAACCAAAATGTATTCAGGCACCTTCAACATTTCTCACATTATCACAGTTTATTTGCTATAGTTTAGAAAATGGTGATAAAATATTACAAGAACTCAGAGTTAAACTGTGTCAGAACAAATTCATCTTGATAATGTCAGACAACTTTGATAGATAACAAAACATGGTCAGGTCAAAGTGTCAAATCAAATTTTTGGTCCCAAATTTTACTGGTGGTCCACTGTATGAAGAATTTGTGGGTATAATATGTCACAGTTTACTTTATTTTGCTATCCTCACTTACATAAATTAACTATAGTGTCCTGTACCCACTAGTAAAAAAAAATATCAAAAATTATATATGGCATCTGAATAATTTTTGGTTTGACTGTATATTATGATATATAAAAACATCCTGTTTCAGAACTCAAAACTTTCTTGTTAGTCTAAAAACAGCTTATATTGAAGGCAGTCTGCCAAAACCACAGGTTCTGGAATGTTCTTCTCTATGATGTAATAGTGTGGATAAACACCGCCTCCACAGAAGATGATCAACGCCTGCTTCTACATCACTGCCTGTGTAGCCCCGCCCTCCGATTCTAAATCACTATCTGTTTAGTGTTTACTTCATTTTACAGTGTTTACTTTGTTTTTCTGCATTTTACAGCGGATTCGTTTACAAACAAGGCACAATTCGACGCTGGATTTTCAGAAAGACTGATACTAAAAGACGATGCTGTGCCGACTACATTGGATCCGACAGTAATGTTGCAACACAATTGTGAGTAACTGTCTTCATTATGTGGTCACTATTGCTTTGTCTGTTACTACAGATCATTTGGTACGTACTGAGCATTTATGCATTTTTAACCTAAATCACTGCAGCGTCCATCTGTGAAGGCTGTCAAACATACACAGCTATTAGCCAGTCATAGCAGTGGGTGTTTACTTCAGAGTCTACAATATGCCTATTTAAAATAACTTACTAAATAGACTATATCTTGATAACATTACAAGTGGACATCAGAAAACAGTACAAAATAAAAAACAAAGGCAGTTCATGACCCCTTTAAACAATTCCTTTTTTGTTTTCTATTTAAAATAGATAAATAAATAAATAAAATAACAGCACATGGATCTATCAGTTTGCCACTTCTATAATTCAAAGTGACATCAAAAACCACAAATCCATTTACTCTTAGGCTATAAATGTCACAATCAGCTGCTGGGTCATTATTTAGCAGAATGAAATAACTCCACATGATGTGTCTCTGTCTCTGTCATTCATTCTGATAAGCAGTTTCAATGAAAGCACTGACTGAGTGCTGTCTGTCACCGCACTGTAAAAAAATATGTACATGATTATCATAACTTTTTTTTCACATACAGTGAATGGGAAACCATGTTGTATTGCTCCGGCATCACATTATGTAAACTGCATTTATGACAAAGAACTGCACAGATGCAGATATCATAATAATCTGTCCATAAATGCACACACTTTGTCCTCTGCTTCTGACACTATCGCTGTGCCGCTGCGGACTGAAGAACACGCTGAGTAACGCTGACTAAAAGACGGGGAATAGCTGAAGCTGAAGCCCCACTAAAAAGGGTCTAACAACACCCCTGGTAATTAGCCCACAGCATATCATCCACTGACCTCATATATGGCTTATCATTTGAAATTGAAACATTTAAGTAGCAGCAACTTTACACGGCTGCTTACTCTTATGTTAACCTAGATAAATATGCATTATTAGGCACATATCCGAGTGTGTGTGCGAAGTGTGGAAGCTGTTAGCACGCTACTGCATGACATGGAAGCACTGACACCATCATATATATAAACAAATTAAAAGCTTAGCATTTCTTTATATTCTGAAATGTAAAATAAATATAATTTAATGAAATGAATATAAAACAATTTGTAAATCCACCAGTGTGCAGGGATTTTTGGTGTTTTATATACATAAGATAAGATACAGTAAGAACATGAACAAAGAAACAAAGTAAAACAAACTGACAAATACAATAAAACAAAGATACAAATGAAAAACCCCCCCCAAAAAACAGTGCTTTAAATTTTTCATTGAGGTCTACAAACTGTTCAGGTATCCTACAAAAGAAATCTAATAAAATAAATAAATATAAAATAACACTGCATAGTTTTCACTGTTTGCAACAGATTAATGCTTATTAAAGCTAACGTTATTCAGATTAAGAGCTGTGAGTGATTTTGATTAACATTGCTGGCCCAATATTCAGAAGGTGCCTGCATTTACACTGACACATCGGACTTTCTCCCAGCTGTTCACGTCATAAACTGTGTTTAAGTGAGTACTATCGGGCATTTTGACACATTTTTGTCTGTATTTGATCGTTTGGATGCGCACCCAAAGCCCAAAGTGTAATTTGCTTGTCCGTTTTGGAGTGCGCTGGGGAACAGCGTCTCTCACACGGATTATTGTGCTCTCAACGTTTATCAAACATGTCCTGCAATTTAGCAACAGTAAAGATTGCAATTTACAACAATCACCGATTGTGCTGTTTCTGACGTTAAGTTTGCATTTTAGGGAGGAACGAATGTGCGCTGCTGTGAAGGGAAAGAAGTTGCGAGACGCGGCAAATTTTTAATACCTCATATCTTCTTTTTATGATCCTTGGAAGCCACAATCGGAATCAACAATAAAATTAGCTTAATATTAGCTTTAAGTTGATGTGTAAAAGTGTAAGCAGACGTTTGAATGTTTAGTTCTCTCCTCTGTCATCACAATTAAACAAGGCTTTCATAGCCTATTGTGTGCTCTGTAGCTTCTCCACGTGAGTATGATCTCTCTTCTGAATTGTGAATAGCAAAAATGCATCATAGACGTAACAGCGACTCTTGCGAGATAGAATTTAAAGATATGAAAGATAATGTCTATTAGTGATCGACCGAAATTGATTTTTTTTTATAACCGATACCAATTATTTGCATGTTTATGTGCCCGATAACCGATATGCAGAACCGATATTTATTTACTGTTATAAAGTAAATAAATAACTGAGTGAAGTAAGTCCATACTTCACTTAGGGTTTTCCTCCTTTCAGTCATCTTAACAACAACAACAAAAGGTTGAAAATTAACAGTTTCATGTTAAATTTAATCTTCATATTACATCAATAAAACATTTTATTTATAAAAAGCATCATCAGCAACACTGATATTAACAATAAGCAAAATAACGTCTAATGTTTTCAAATGGAGAAAATAAAGGACGAGTCATATCAACATTTTAAACTACAGTTTTCTGTTTATAAGCTGTTTAATAGGCTAAAGAGTGAAGAATAATTCACTGGATAATGTTAATTCACTGAATAATATTCTCTGGAATATTGAAATAGGCTATAACAAACAAAACATCATATTTTATTGCATTTCTCAACTGGTATATTATCAGAATTATTAAAATGTTTTTGTCATTCTAGATTATGAAATGCCTGCTGACAGTGCGGTTTATCTATGAGTTTAACGTTACACAGAACTATACTCAAACTGCGATCGCTCGCGGAGATAATAAATAATTAATTTCCATACAGATGTATTTATTTAGATGTTTATTGGCGAAATAATGGTTATATAGTAAATGTTAATATAATTTAGCGTGTTTCAAACAAGTGAATCTTGTTAAAATTTGCATGCGGAGGCCGTGCTGAGTGAACAGCAATATCAAAGCGGCTTCAGGAGACTAATGATGAGCAAATATACAACAGAGAGAGAATTAAATTCTGTGCTTTTTTATTACCGATATTACAAAACCGATATCCGATTATGGTAGAATGCTTAAATATCGGGAAAATATCGGTAAATCGATATATCGGTTGATCTCTAATGTCTATATAGCAATAAGAAATGTATGTGTCACGAATCTGGTTCGTGTTCGTACGTCCACTCACCACCAGAGGTCACTCGCTCACCACATTGACTTTTGCACCACACTAACTGTTCTATATTACCACGGACTACAATTCCCATCATCCATTGCACTGACGTCACACACACAGCTGATTACACTGATCACGCTCACACCTGAGGACTATCTCACATTGCTCTGATCTCACAGCTGATTGCACTGATTACACACCCTACTTAAACTATGGACTTCCTCTTCCTCTCTGCTGAGTATTGTATAGCGTATATGTCTCTCTACAAGCGATTCTGTGTTTATGTCTAGCTCTGAGTCTGGTTCTGTGTTTAGCACTCTCTAAGTGTCAGCTGCCTTACCGAGCCATTCTGTGTTCTCTAGTCTAAGTTTAGTTTGTTTTGTTTATTGTCTCGTTTCCTGTTTCCTACCCTCGCAGCGTGGATTAACCCTTGTCTCGCCATTGGACCCTGTTTGCACCTCTCTCGGATTTCTGCACGTGTACCTGGATTATCTCTCTGCCTTGCCCATTTGGATATTGTTTGCCGATCGCCGACCCACGCTTGTTCTAAGGACTACTCTTGTGCCTTGCCCGTGCCATACCTGTTTGCCAGTGTTTTTGACCTTGCTTGTTTGTGACTACGTCTTTTAATAAAAAGCTTGCACTTGGATCCACACGTCTCGTTTGCCACGTTACAGTATGTGTATTTTCTTAATTTCTCCAGTTTCTCTTATCGATACTCTGATCTTTCATAATTTAGCCCCAGGGCCCATTTAATACCGGGTTTCGGTACCCATCCCTATGAGTAATGCATCATTCAAAACTGTAAAGGGTCAACTTTTATTTGTGCCCGTTTCCACCAATGAATAAAAATACGACTTTTTATCTCACAATTCTGACTTTTTCTCACGATTGTGAGTTTACACTTTGCAAGTCTGACTTTTTTTCTCAGAAGTGCATGATTGCAAGTTATAAAGTCCAATTCCGAAGAAAAAAAGACTGTCAATTTTAAAATTGTGAATTACTTACAATTGTGAGTTTTTATCTTGCAATTCTGACTTTTTTCTTAGCAGTGAGTTTAAATCTCATACTTCTGACTTTATAACTTGCAATTGGGAGAAAAAAGCCAGAACTATGAGATAAAAAGTTGCACTTATTTTATTTTAAATTCAGTGGCAGAAACGGGCTTCAATAGCTACTTGCCTCACAGATATGAGAAATATATCTATAGAAAGCTTGAAATGTCTACTTTTAAGAAAAAATTCAAAATAAAAACAAATACTCTGATTATGTTATGAAGGCGAGTCTACTGCACTGCGGCGAGTCAGCATCGTCAACTTCATCTCTGCAGCTGACACGGACTCAGAAAACACTAGCTTATTAATAAATAATTAAAAAATCTCCGGCTATTTTTTTTCGACACATTCATAGTCATACGTACTGTTGCAAGTATATATTTTAAAAAATAGATTAATATAGGCATGCAGTTAGCAACAGCTTAAATGAATGACTACTATATTTCTACAATACAGATATAGAAAATCGGGGGCAGCCATAGTCAAGACACAGCAGAGTTAACATTAGAGTATGACATGGTCCAATCGGTTAGAAAAGATGCAACACACTAAACAGCAGAGTCTGAAGATCTGAGCTGAGTTTGGAGCATGGGTTACATTAGAAGTGTTGGTTTCTGGTCAAGGATTATGAAATATCGCACAATAAATAGTCAAATACTCACGTGGAAGCTTGTCCATCTCATTGAGGAACTTGTTTTTGATGTCACCAAAGACGTCATTCTTGCTGACTGGGCCCTGGTGCTCGGTGGAGTTGTCTGCAGGTGTGGAAACAGCAGGGGCCATGGTCAGGGCGCTGGCACCCGTGGGCTCGGGGCCCACCATGGCCGCAGGCTTCTTCTTGAACAAATTCCACTTCATGCTTGACGGCTACACCAACAGAAACCCTGACGGGCAAAAAGAGAGTCAAGATAACATGAGTGTGATGAGACGCTCCTGAGTCTCTGAATCTCATTCTCTTTGATGGGATTTGAATGAAACGACTTACTCGCTCCATCAAACATGCAAATGTTGCCGACATAGACAGTTACAGTGGGTACGTGATCGTCAACATAATGTGACATACATTATGGGTCTGATCTCTTGATTATTAAAATGTGGCCTATAATGTGAAAGGTGATGTGCTTGTCATTAAGTGGGATTCATCAGTAATAGGGTAATGCAGGATTGAATAAATGAAGATACAAACAATTAAAAATAAAAAATCATAAATTAAATTAAATTCTCCCTTATTTTTAAACATGAAAAACACCCTTTTGACTTCAGCTGACTCAATTTTTGGAAATAGACTCTCTTATAATTTAAGGAAATATGTAAATTAATGACTAGTATTTGAACCAAATAAATATGTTTAACAGTTCATAGAGAGGATAGTTACATGGCAGGACAGCTTTAACATTTTAATACAAATTGCTAAAAACTGTTTTTTTTTCTGTAAAGCCATATTAAAATATAAGAATAAAAAATATTATATTTTTACCATTTATTGCCCAATAATGAAACAGTAAGTACTGACTTACTAACATGTAATTTATTTATTTTTTTTAATTTGCAATTCTATGTTATCAGATTTTTTCACACCCAAGCAGAAGTTAATTTGTTTTTCCAAAGATTCTCAGTATCATGATGAAAATCTGCTTTAAAATGTTACCATTTTATATATATATATAAAAAGAAGACTCCACACACTTCAGCTTGTGTACAAACAGTTACAGAATACAGAAATCAAACCTTTTTTTGGTTAGCTACAGTTTTAAAATACAGTATAAGTATATATATATATATATATATATATATAGATAGATAGATAGATAGAGAGAGAGAGAGAGAGAGAGAAATAATTGTGTGTGTGTATATATATATATATATATATATATATATATTATACAGTTTTTTTGCCATTTATTGCCAAATAATGAAACAGTAACTATTGACTTTCTAACATGTAAACGAATTTTTAATTTGAAGTGAAGCTAGTTTTTCTTAGAGGTAAAAGCAAGTCTGTTTTAACTGCGTTTACTTGAATCCCTTCACATAGAAACTATCAGATGGAGGCATAAATGATTAAAAATATAAAACTTTTGCTTCAAAATTCCAGATAGCTCAGCTGAAGCTGGTCCACCCGTGCTGCAAAGAACGGTCAACATAATGAAAAGAGACTTAGCCCTCTGATTTCATTAAAAACACAGCGATATAGGCAAACAAAAAGGATTTCTCATTTCTCATGCGTCAATTCTCTGCTCCAGTGGCGGAGAGCCTGTCTGTACACATTGCATTGCGTGAATAATTTAATGAAGCTGACAATTCACGGGCTAAGCCGTTTTATTATTCAAGGTCCCATTCCTGCACTGGGAATGTATGGCAAAATGTGCTATGCTGCAGTTATGCAATCTGACATTGCATAAGTCAAGTGGCCCACAGACAGACTACAGGAGGAGCTAGCAAAAGAAAAGATGCAAAGAAGGATAGAAAACACCAGCGTGAGTCAGAGCCGCAGCCCGGCAGCCTCTCGAGAACACTAGCTTGATTAATGACACTTCAGCACCTGCAAATCACAATGAAAACATCTGACGTTCTCAGACACTTTCACACATAAGCAGAAGTTCATTTGTTCTTCTAAAGATTCTCAATACTATGAGGAAAATCCACTTTAAAATGTTATAAAAAAAAACAGACTGCATAATACAGCTTGTGTATAAACATCACAAATATCATTAAGATGAATTATGCAATTAAGTTCTTGTTTCAAACAAAACCTCCACATTTTGTTAGATTTATGCTTAAAACAAGAAAAACACATTTTGCAATTGGGTAAGAAAAAATAATATTTATTATAAGAAAGCAACTCAAAACCTTTTATGAAATTCAGTTTTTCATGTTCAGGCATATTGCTTTAAGGGTGTTTCTTTAACTAGAAAACAAGACAAAAATATTGATTGTGAAAATGGTACTATTCTATAATGCAAGGATAAGTAAATTATTTTTTGCAGTATACTGACTGTCAAACAATTGTGTTAAATTAATATTACTTTGAATTGCCTAGGCCCAAAATATGCAAAAGTATTTACAAGACTATCTATCTATCTATCTATCTATCTATCTATCTATCTATCTGAATAACTTTTTTTTTTGTCATAGTTTAGCTCTTTTTATTTGCTTGAGTGAATAATATCAGCACAATAACTGTGTCCCTGAACTGATTCAAAAACACTACGTAATGTGATTCAGTTTCATTAGATACATCTGACATATTTACAGAGTGACTCAGAGTCTGGATCATTTTCAAGATTTAACAAATACTGACAAATAATGCACTTGTTTGAACAGCTTGCAACCAGCCCACAGCTGTCCAATTATATGATATTACTAATTCATGGTGGAAAAAAACGAGACCTGTGATCTAAGGATATTGGCTGACTAAACGATCTCAAGGTAATTTCAACTGGCTTACCGTTGAATGAGTGTAGTGAAATGACAGAGATGCTCCAAATGGACAATGATTGTTGCTAATTCTCCAAAAATGGGAAGTTAATAAAGTAGTCAGAGTTTAAGAGAAACACGTATGATTCAAGTATCATAGTTGATATTACTCTGATTTTTGAGAGATGCACAGAGGCAGCTATGTTTCATTAACACTCATTCATTTCACACACTCATCACTGCATGATTTTAAAAGTTTATGTATAATTTTAGAAGTTAATGCATAGGATTGTGCTTTCCTTTGGCTCACCAAACACGAGGACAGACTGCGTCTGACAAATATTTAATCTATTGCTCAGTAGTTTTTCATTTTGAAGCCATTATCTGTGCCTTTCCATATAAGGCATTTAGCTTCGGGTATGTCTCTACTGTGGACATGCTCGTGCGAGTTATTTTGGTAATTACAGATAGTATCAGGCCATATTAACACACTCAGACCCTAATGAAAATGTGATGCAATGTTTGCCGTATCCTCCCCTCGTCTTTTCTTGTGTGCGTTTAACACGCTGATATGATCACTGGACTCACTGAGCTTGAGACTGATCCCTCTGTTTGCACTGAGGGAGATAGAGATGTGCGGCAGTGAATGAGAAGTTGCGTCCACGTCTTTGCTCTGGGGGTGACCGCATACCGCTTAGAGGACAAGAGACACTTTGCTTTTTATGGGACACATTATCTCCACTGCACTCACACTGATTTTACGGCTCTCCGAGATACTCCTGCTGTTTTATCTGTGCGACTGCCAGAGCACATAGGCTATTGTAAATACAACAGCACAAATAAACAGATACAAATACAATAGAAGTCTGGCTCAGATAAAGCAGTCCGTGAATGTGATGTCTAGGAATAATCAGATGTAATCAGCAGCATGGATGTCTGTTTTGTCTTGCCAACAAACTAGCTGGCTATAATGACACATTTGACAAAGTTTTAGCAAGCGCAAGTAAACAGGATCGGACGAGTGATCTAGGAACAGAAGGAGCAGAAATGGACCTGCTCCAAAGGATGCTTTTGGCAGACCGAATCAAACCTTTGGAGATGCATCTAGATATGACTGCTGAATTCCATAATGATAATTGCTTCAGGGCATCTGCCAAACTTCTCTTGTTCAATGTGGGAGGAAATTCTCTATGCAATCCACACATCAACACATCAACAAAGAGTTATTGCTTCTCAAAGATGCTAATTGTCCACGATGATTCATTGTATGAGTTTAAATAGTGGCTACATAATGTCTTTGGGTGAAACTCACAAAACCATCAAGGACATGTCCAGGTTATATTTCATCCCAGAATGAAAAGAATGAAATGATATTCCGCAAATGAAGTCCATTAAGATTTCTTTATTGCACTGCGATTTGAATTTTTCGATAATTAAACCCATTCTCCCCCCGTTCTCATTATTGTATTGTAAAAAACTCATTCTCATTATAAAACAAAAGCAATATGCAGAAATGTCAAACTGTAAAGTTGTACATGCAGCTTTTGCAAATTCAATGTAAAAAGTCATGAAATGACGGTATATACACACACACTATGAAAAAAAAATATTAAAAAAGTCATTAAACGACATCTAGAAATATATTATGGTAAAATCACTCTTAGCAATTTATCCAGATGAGTTTAATTGGTGAAAAAAAAAAAAAAAAAAAAAAAATATATATATATATATATATATATATATATATATAGTGAATGCCACAGTCCCCAAAAATGTTTATAGTTTTATTATTTTTTTTGTTCTTGAGATAAAAGATGACAACAAGTAAATAAAAACTAAGTAAACTAACTAAAATTAATCATGATATAACTAGCACAAATAAATCAAATGATCATTATATTTCCTCTATTATGTAAATGGTATAATGAGGTAAATTTATTCGTGATAGCAGGCAACACAAACCACAAAAGCTGTAGGTCCTGCCAAACGTTTGGCTGAACAGAAACTAGCTATCCGGAGAGAGTGGGTGGTCTCTACAGAATCACAGCTCACTGTTAGTGCATGGTGCACAATATTGCTCAAAACAACAAAATAATATTAACCAGAAGCATTGTTTTGAAATGAAATCAGTCTGACAATGTGTCTTGTATTAGACATTGATTTGATTTTAGTACGTCCAAAACACGTCAGTGTTACAGCCATTTTAATTGCATCTTCAATCTTGCAATTATGTTTGCATAATAATGCTTGTATCAGTGCCAGTGTGGTATCATTAAATATTTGCCAAGCTCAATCTTCACATGTACTGACAAGATCAATAACCAGGAAAAAGATGACTTCCCATCAAAAATGAAAAAAGTTTGATCATTATCAGCAATCCAACAATACACTTTATCTGTATTCAGAATAGCAGCCATCAAAGATTGATTATATTCATTACAACTCTTAGCAAATTAACTTTCCTGCTTCTTCAAAACAATCAATTAATGCTTTATATTATGCTATATATACTGTATATATAGCATAAGTTTTACGTGATTTTTCATTATTTTTTACAACAGGATCTGCATTTTCAAGGGTTTAATTTAAAGATTTTTGTTATAATAGCCAATAAAAACGACTTTTTGCATTAAAAAACTTTTTTTTTTTTTTCAAAAGTCAATGAATTTGCAGCAGCTGAATGTAACATTTTTGACAACCAAACATGTAAGTCTTTGAGTGGCATGTCATTTATTTAAGCCATGAAAAAAATTCCATAAAATAAGTACAATTAGCTATGCAAAAAGCTATGCAAAAAGCAAAAATCCAACATAGTTCACCCCTTATGCATGTTATCAAAAACTTGGTTGGAATATTAGAACTAAAAACATTGACATTATACACTCATGGGCATCAATCACTTCACTGAATACTTGTCGGTTAAGAAATAAATAATTATTACCTTATGATCCATCTATTTTCAAATCCACATCATTTGAATATCACGATATCGATGTCTGTCAAAAAATAATGTGCACAATATTTATGAGAAGCCTGCAGAGGTCCAGGCAGTAAACACATTTCCTGATAAAACCCACACTATTGGATGTTTTGACCATGCCATTGCTTTCCAAGAAGAAGGAGAAAATGGCAGCCTCAACACCTCTTCAACTGTCTGTCAGAGACTGTAACATACCTAATATATAACGCATGCAAACTTCACTTACTGAAACTGACAAGTGATTTACAATTCTCTCATTTTCAGTTGTCTAAAAGGTTAAGGTAAAATGTTGTTTCATTTTCCAATAAAATATGATACATTTGTTACATTTAATTACTACTTTGCAGATTTAAAGCCATATATATCTCTGTTTTGACAGAAAATGTAATTACAGGGCTGAAATATTATTACATATGCTAACTCTGAAGCTGCTGCCTCAGCCTATTCTGGCTCATAACCTTGGGTGTGTATCGTTGACAAACTGCAGCTGTTCAACAAGTCCTCAGATGACAGATCATTTAAATCGTCACAGCCAAGGCCTGCTGCCCTCTCTAGCCTTCACAACTAGCCTCCAATTCCCTTTTCACAGCTGTTTGCCTGGACTTTATCCCAGATGTGAGAAAACTACACAAATACGCTCACCCCATCTCAGACCCTCTGCTACAACACAACTGAGCACAATAATACAGTTATGGTGCGGTCGTACATTATCTCACAGCACTTTTCTGCTTCATGGCGGGATTAATTCAAGGTGCTGCTTCTGTAACGAGCGTACGGACTCGCTGAGGTGAGAAATGAAAGACACTGACCGGTGACGCTGCGGCTCAGCGGGATAAATCCGCTGGAATGGTTGGGTCAGCTCGTAATGTTTGACTGAGAACCAGCCATGAATTTAGCCTTTTTATTGCTGTCTAAGAGAGGGATGACTTTGGCTGATATGACAACTGCATTTTCTAAAGTTGAATTGCAGATGAAACTCTCTGTGTGTAATTCATTTTGTTGAGGTTTGCTGACTTGACTTTGGAGGGACAGTAAGGGTGTGGATGAATTTAGCAAAATGGCAACACCATAACTGCACCATTACGTTGTTTTGACTAATTCAGTCCTCTCTATGTAATGTAATATAATAATAACAGTATAAATTGTATAATAGTTTAATATTATATTCTATAAACATATTATAATATATTAGATGTGAATGGGGCCCCTGAATAAGGTTGGGACTCTGCCATTTATTATATTATAATATGATATTAATTTATATATAATTTATACCGCATATTATAAAAAACAATATATGGCAGGAACCCAATCTTAAGGGGCCCCTTTACAGCTTATAATATAATATAATATAATATAAACAGTATAAATTATGTATTAATTATTTAATATTATAATATATTAATATATTACAGTACCTTATATTATATTATATTATATTATTAAATAATTTATACCACATAGTATTATATTATAAAATGTAACGTATGGCAGGAATCCAATCTTAAGGGGCCCCTTTACAGCTTAAAATATAATATAATATAATATAATATAATATAATATAATATAAACAGTATAAATTATGTATTAATTAATTAATTAATTAATTAATAAATATAATATAATATAATATAATATAATAACAGTACAAATTATGTATTAATTATTTAATATTATATTAGGTTAATATATTATATTACAAAATATAGAATTATATTATATTATATTATATTATATTATACCACCGAGAAGGTGACAATGGCAGCCTGAGCAGCTTCAACATCTCTTCAACTGTCTATCAGAGACTGTAACATACTGCATGCAAATTAGATTTTCACTTACTGAAATTGACAATAAAATATGATACATTTGTTACATTTAATTACTACTTTGTATACTTATATATATATATATATATATAATATAATATAATATAATATAATATTATATTATATTATATTATATTATATTACATTTATATTATACATAAAGTGGCCCCTGCAAAAGGTTGGGACTTTTCCATTTACTATGTTATAATATAATATTAAATAATTTATATATAATGTTTACTGCATATTATATTATATTAAAAAATATATAATATGACCCAGTGGCCCAATATAATATTATATAAGGCCTAAATTATAAATTGAATTAATTTTAATTATTAATAATGTAATATACACACAGTATATAAACACACACAGTATATTTGCCATTTTGATGCAGTTTCAATGCAGAGTAAAATGGCTCCAGGCAAGTTAACCACAATAAAACTGCTTAATATAATATATAAAAACATTGCATAAAAACACTTTTATAAACCTTGTGTTATGATGTCAGACTGAGATACATGAAAAAAATATAAAACAATCGTTACAATCGTAATAATCTACTCTGAAGACAAGAGACACGCTTATTTCTCATTTTCATAAGACGACTAAAAACCTCTTCCAGAACATTTATCACAGTTGCGCAGTTCTTGCATCACGCGCAGGATTACGAGGTGCAGAGATCCTGAATGTGGATGAAGATTGCACTGCTCTCTGTGTCTCTGTGTGTGTGTGTGTGTGTGTGTGTGTGTACTGGTTTTTGTGGTTTACGGGGACACAAATTTGTTTAATGACATGGGTATGACAGAGGTATTACAATTTGAAGGTGGTTTATGAGGACACTGCCTATGTCCCCGTAATTCAAAAGGCTTAAAAAACATACTAAATTGTGTTTTTTTGAAAATCTAAAAATGCACAAAGTTTCCTGTAAGGGGTAGGTTTAGGTGTAGGGTTGGTGTAGGGCAATAGCCCATACAGTTTGTACAGTATAAAAACCATTACGCCTATGGAGAGTCCCCGTAAACCACAAAAACAAACGTGTGTGTGTGTGTGTGTGTGTGTGTGTGTGTGTGCGTGCGCAGTGGAATCAGCACTGTCTGACCTGCGGCTCTTCCCAGACTCTGCCCCACCATCCGCCTCCTCTCGCCCAAAGAGCAGTCTCTCATCCTAATTAAATTGTTTTAATTACATTAACAAGCATCACAAGCCAGACTCCGGCTGACCAACTTCAACCTTGGTTCAACTCATAAATCACTCAAACGATTGCATTCTGGGTTGCCAATAGAACAGATATAATCAAGAACATAATGTCATGTTTGATTGTATGAAATCGTTAAATATGATGATTCTGTGCAGGCGAGTGTGATGGATGTGAAGCGCTGACCGCGATTTGGTTAATCTCATATTGTGTCCACTGTAAGACTCTTTCTGTGTAGATGCTCGGGTGTTCCTACAATGCTCTGGTTTCTAGGTGGTTATATAATTACAAAAGAGTCCATCTTAAAGACAGTCTGGTCTCTACATATGATTCATGTTATTCCTTCAGTGTGAAAAAAAGAAGTGTGGAAGTCTATGGAAATTTGTTGGAAATCCAACTGCCTCTTTTCAACAGGCTGAATGATTCGACATATTCATCCAGTTATGCACTTGAGTTTAATACATAGGCTTTAAATCAGTGACCGTATGTATGAGTAATAGTAATAGTGATGCTTGCCTTGGCAAACACCAACAATTATGTACTGAGAATGACAGGCCGTGCTGAATGTGCATTTATTCATTGAATATAAGTCAGTTCCCTGTTTGAACTAGCAGTATGCTTAGTATAAAGAGAAGCTCAGTTCCACAGCGTCCCACATGATCGTGATGTTTTTGGACTGAACTCTGATGCAAACCAATTATTTGCTCATTAACTTCTCAAAATACCATTCTACACAGTAACACCATCACACCTTGAGTGTTTTCCTTACTACTCTAAAAAGGTTTTTGGTTTTCCGAGCACAGTGTTCATTGATACTACTCACTGAGAGTAAATATTTTTAAAGGATAGTTTTTATAGTTACAGGTATTTTTGTCTTGATTTCCAGTAAAAATGTTTAAACTAGAGAAGGGCTTTTTGTTCATCAGTTCTTACAGACAGAATAAGTCAAGCACTCCCAGCACACAGTTGTCATGCTATCAATGACTGATCATTACCGTCTACGTTCTGACACAAATTGCTGTCTGACGAATTAGCAGACATGACACCATAACCAATCACAGACTGAAAAATGAGTTGGCATATTTGTGTTTGGTTGTTACTTTTGTCACTTAGATGTCGCTTAACACTCACTGTGTTAGAAAAAAAGGAAACACATTCATTGTGTCCTGTCTAAACATCCTTAAAACAAGATACATTTACAGAGGAGTCTAGAAGAATACAACTAGTTTTAACAGGCTACGTCTTAAATATGTTGTAAGAAAAATTCATCTTTCAGTATGTTTCAAAAATAAAAGTATTAAACAAAAAGGACTCTGTAAATCTTAGTTTCTCATACAATTTTATTTCAAATAAATGTATTTTGTTTTAGTGATGTTTAGATATTCTTCCAAGAGAACCAGACAAACATACAGATTACAAAACTGATTTTTTTTTCTGTGCAGCTGTGAGTGCAGACTATATTTCTGCAGTCACAGTTACAAACAGCAATAACAGCAAGCAAATATGGCAGAAACAGAAAGCTGAACATACCCACTATCAGCAGAAACACAAAGAGAAATGCTGCTCAATCAGCTCACCTCAATTTCAGGAACAAATATTTGTAAACCGACAAACAAATAAAGAAATGAATGGAAACTAGAACCATTCTGTACCATTACTGTCAAACGCAGGAAGAGTGAGAAGAATCTAAACTATAAGTCCCAAAGACACAGAGGAGCTTACTATCCAGATCCTGCAGCACACCATATATTACAGGAACAGAAAGTTCTGCTGTAAAAAACAGGCCGTCTGAGACAGTGAACACGTACTAGACAGACAGGACACCACACACGCGAACTGACTGAACACTCCCTGTTCTCCACCAAGCGCGACTACATAGACACCGTGTTGTCATCTGTAGCTGTTTGCCTGTTACTGCTGGTCAGTGTTTAAGAGTATTCATTATGACTGTCAAATGATCACTTTAATTGAATTAATTACATGATATGCAGATTATTTAACAGAATTATTCGCAATTATTCATATATTGATTTTTTGGGGAAAGCCTCCAAGGTAATTTAATAAGATTAAACTGGTGTGGCACATTAAATATTTATTAAAAAGTGACATTTAACGTCTATCTATCTATCTATCTATCTATCTATCTATCTATCTATCTATCTATCTGCGCTATCATGTGTAGCCTTATATATAAAAATAAGAGTGTGTGTGTACATATATATATGTACACACACACACACACACATACATACAGGTTTATTATTATGTAAATATTTATTAAATACGTGTGTGTATATTTATATATACATATAAATATACATAGTACACATATATATTACGTAAACACAATTTTTCTTTCCGGATGCGATTAAATCGCAATTAACTGATTTGACACCCACTAGTATTTTATGTCTGCTAGTTGCCAAAGCAATATTTCTCATTTAATTTAACTTGGAGGACTTAACTAAAATTAAAACTGAAATAAAAAATATATAGACATATTTAAGAAAGAAAGAAAGAAAGAAAGAAAGAATGAATGAATAACAGACAAAAACACACAACAACATTACCAAAACTTTAACTAGAATTAAAAAAAGAAAACAGAAAATACAAAAATAAAACCTAATTCAAGATATTGATTAAAAAAAACAACTACTGTATATAGTATCTTAATTATACTACAATACCACTGAGGAGTATACTATATACTAATAGTTAAAAGTCATAGTTCAACACAAAATGAAAATTCTGTCATTAATTACTCACCCCAATGTCGTTCCAAACACAGAAGGTGTTTAAGATATTTTTGATGAAATCTGAGAGCTTTCTGACCTTGCATAGACAGCAACGCACCTGAAATGTTCAAGGCTCAGAAAGGTAGTAAGGATATTGTTAAAATGTAAACAACGTATGTGCCTGGTGCTGCAGACGGACAACACGCATACGCTGCGCCTTGTTTACATTCAGAGGAAAGCATGCGCTTATGTTGCGGTACTCTCCATAATGGTGGAACACGTAATTTGGAGGAAAAGAATTGGAAAGAAAGGAAAGGAGGTGACTTGTGGCCAAGTATGGTGACCCATACTCGGAATTTGTGCTCTGCATTTCACCCATCCAAGTGCACACACACAAAAGTGAGTAGTGAACAAACAAACACACCCAGAGCAGTGGGCAGCCAATGCTGTGGCACCCGGGGAGCAGTTGGGGGTTTGGTGCCTTGCTCAAGGGTCTCACCTCAGTCATGGTATTGAGGGTGGAGAGAGCACTGGATATTCACTCCCCCCACCTACAATCCCTGCCAGACCTGAGACTCGAACCTGCGACCTTTGGGTTACAAGTCCGACTCTCTAACCATTAGGGCACGACTGCCCCCTGTTGAATTTTGTTTTCTTTGCGCACAAAAAGTATTCTCGTAGCTTCGCAAAAGTGCAGTTGAACCACTGATGTCACATGGACTGTTCTATCAATGTCTTTACTACCTTTCTGAGCCTTGAACATTTCAGTTTCGTAGCTGTCTATGGGAGGGCCAGAGAGCTCTCGGATTTCATCAAAAATGTCTTAATTTTTGTTCCGAAGATGAACGAAGGTCTTACGGGTTTGGAACGACATGAGGGTGAGTAATTAATGACAATTTTCATTTGTGGGTGAACTATCCCTTTAATATTTTCAGCAACAACAACAAAAAAATCATACATAATTATCAATTTAATGTGAAAAACAGACATAAACACTTTCAGTTTACAAATGAAAATATGCATCATATGACATATTCGACATTTAATCACAACTGAAATTGCTAAAAATATTAGTCATGATTTTTCAGTAGTCTCTGTGGTAAGGGATGTCTCTTCCATTCATGCTCAAATGTACACCCATATCAGAAACAGATCTTGTCTTCGGGCATTTCATTACTGATGGTTGAACATTTCCACTGGAAAGCCATCTGATTGAGCTCAGTGAGATGACAATGAGTGTTCCCCGCACATCCCAGCGGCTCCAGACCGCTTGCTTTGCCACTTAATGAGGGTTTTTGTGGCCCTTGGGCCGAGCTGGACGCACAAACAAACACGAGGGTGGAATCTATTCAAAGACTCTTGAGCAACTGCTCACATCACATATACTAAATCAGCTCTCAGATTTGTGAATTACAACTGAAATGTCACAAATAATGAACTTAAATCAGCATATGACTTATATTGAAACAAATCCACAACACTGTTGTACAACAAACATCTTCACAAATCACCCTGGGTGGACTCTTTAAACATGTTTCATAGGCTTGTTTTAGCCTCAGTGCTTTATCCTCGGGGTAAAGCTGCTCGTTCTCATTAATTACGAATCGTATCTTTTGGTTTATTGTCGCCCCTATGGCTCTTCAATTAAGCAGCTGTTTTTACGGAGGGTAATAAGTCTTCACTGCACCATGACAAACAGGCACACAACCACACCCTCTTTTTTTTAGAGCTACATGTCAGTTTCACACTGGCTTCCTCTTCTTGTGGATGGACATCCCTCATGCAGATCTGGCCATATCTGAGATAACATTTCTGAGTATGAATGAAGGCTCCACCTGACCTGATACTGGTTTAGTCTGGTTTGGTGCTGGTCTAATTACTAGTAGAGTATGGTTTTACCAACAGGAAGGTCATGGGTTTGATTCCCAGCCCAGATAACATGTATACAAAAATGCTTTGGATAAAGCGTTTCCCAAATGTGTAAATGTAAATTTTGACTTGAAGCTGATTAAAAATGAATATTCTGTCAAAATTCACTCACCATTATGTTATGGCAAACGGATCGTTTCTTCTTCTGTGAAACACAAATAAGATATTTTGATGAATCTTTCAGCTGTTTTTGTCCATACAATAGAAGCCAATGGGGTCCAAAAATTTTAAGCACATTGGCTCTTGCGTGTGACATAATGTCATATTTGTCTGTTCATTAACTGACTGTATTGCTTCAGAATACCTAGGGCCAGATTTACTAAACAGAGCAAATTAGCATTAGAGCGCAATTCCATAAAAGTGGCAATGGGAGGGGAAAATTCTGCTTGTGATTTATTGACAATGCACACATTAAAGAACACAGACACAGCCAGATCATTTCCATAATGACCAGCGCAATTTACCAAGAGCAGCGCAAATTACCGCCTGCTTTAAGACGTGCTTTTTTTGTCCGTTAAATAATAGCGCAAATACCAGTAATTTGACGAGCGCAAACGTTAGTAAATTGCACTGCATGATTCATTTTAATACTCTCCTCCCATAAATTTTGCGTCTGAAAGGGAAACTCCTACAAATACATATTCAGTAAGGTCAGGCACAAAAATAACTGTCCACACCTTTTCAGCGCTAATTTTCCGCTGCTTGTCTTTAATAAATCTTGACAGTAGTTTTTTAACCCCAAATGAGGGTTTGCGCTGGCACAAGCTGATAGTAAATCTGCCCCTTAGATTTTACCACTGATTAAACCAATGGAATACTTTTAAGTCTCCTTTATGTAATTTTTGGAGCTTAAAAACTTTGGACCCCATCGACTCTTAATGTATAGACAAAAACAGCTGAAAGATTTTTTTTAATTCTAAGTCTAGTTGGGACACCAGCATGCAAAGCACAACATTTGTTGGTCTTTTCAGCAGGTCTCATAAATGTCAAGATGTTCCATGAATAATGAATAATTCGTCTTGTAAACCTATTATATGGCTTCTTAAGACTTGTAATATAGTGGATGACTGTTTTATTTTACTTTTATGGTAGTTTTTGTTCTTCACAACATCTGATCACCATCTAAGGGAAAGAGTAGCCTGGACATTCTGATAAAAACCTGATGTGATGGTTTTCATGTTTTTTATTTTGGTGAGGGTTTTCATTTTTTCAGTGAACTGTTAACTCTGAACTTTGTAAGAACACTCATTTCTTGATGGAGTTTGAGACAGAACACTGTCACTACAGTGATGATTTCCAAACTAATGAGCTATATCCTGAAAGAAAGAGGCATTTCTCCTCATAAAAAAGGGAATTCCACAATGATATTCTGCTTTTTTTCTGTCTATATTGACCTCTCTAATACAATCCTATGGGACAGGTTTTAAATAATGCTCTCCTGCCAATAAAAGCTATGATCCATTGTAGTACTGACCGTCACTTGTGTCTTATCGAGTGTA
Source organism: Tor tambroides (assembly GCA_021397915.2). Lineage (NCBI taxonomy): Eukaryota > Metazoa > Chordata > Actinopteri > Cypriniformes > Cyprinidae > Tor > Tor tambroides. The sequence continues at coordinate 90,844 of JAFVLL020015238.1, forward strand.
ATTCATAACACAAAACTGTGATGCGAGACCAGATGGGAACGAGTATCCATGATGATAAATGACAAATGATAAATTATGGTTTCTCTCAGATTTATTATTGGTTGGCTAATTACTGGGCAGATACTATTTCCACCATAACTATTTATTCTAAATTATGAAACAAGTTAGGTAACACTTTATTTTAAGGTGTCTATAATACAGAGTAATTACCTAGTTAAGTACTTAGTAGTAGCCGTTGTACTTACGTGAAACAAAATGTACTTACCATGTAACTAAGTTATAAAACAGCCTGTAATTACAGTTTGTAATTATGTAATGTAATAGGCAGCTACTGTTACACATATGTAACAGACCGAGTCTGTTACACAGCTACTTATGTAACCAAAAGATTGTTACATGTGTTGCAGACTTTATACAACGTAATTATAAATGTAAGTACACAGGCATAAGCTACTCAAGATTGTACTTAAGAGTACTTCATGTTTATCTATACTGTACACCTTATCCAGCTGCACCTTAGTTTGATTTAACCCACCAGTACACAGTTTAAATACATGTAATACATTTCTAATTACATTAAAATGACAGAATATTACACAGGGATAAGCTACTTAAAATAAAGTGTATCAAGATTGTACTTAAGTGTACTAGTAGCTGTGTAACAGACTCGGCCTGTTACGCCTATTACATTTACATAATTACAAACTGTAATTACAGGCTGTTCCATAACTTAGTTACATGGTAAGTACATTTGGTTTCATGTAAATACAACAGCTATTACTAAGTACTTAATTAGGTAATTACTCTGTATTATGACACCTTAAAATAAAGTGTTACCACAAGGTATTTTAAATACATTAGTTAAGAATAACTGGGCTGCCGACAGAAACCATGAAATATAGATGAAGGGGGAAATATTACTTTTCCAGTGAGCCTGTATTGATCTTTTTAAACCTAAAAACAAATTGTGAAGTGACATTTTCCCTAATTCAATAAACATTTTAAATTCCCTTCCTTGAGGAAAAAGAAATCACGAATGAGATATAATGAGATTAATATATCTTTTTTTTTATCACACAATAAGGTTAAATAGAGAATAAATGGAGATAAAACTGAGAAAAGGACCCCATTATTGCACGTGTCTTCTCCAGCAGTAACCCTAACAATATCTGCTATCGAAATTGTGAAATCAAATATTTCTCTTCAAATTCATCAAAGACCAAGTTTTCTGAGCTAGTCTGTTCACATTACATGTATATCTCAGGTCGAACATCAACAATTATGTAATTTCATTCCATCTTTTGCTCCTAAGAAATTTTGGAGAAACATCTAGTCTGATGTTCCTCTAGTTTGTCCTACACCATTAGAAACATGGTAATTGGTCATGTAGATGTCTTAGATGGTGGCTATGGTGTTAAAACCTTCATATTACATGTCTCAAAAACATATGAACATACTTAACAAAATCACTCTGAAAAGAGCAAAAACAACCCACCAGCTTCAACATCTGAAACCAGAGAGATCAGCCAAGCTATAAAGCACAAATATCATTACCACATTTCCAAATTTTCCCCTATAAATCTGAGCTCAATGTCACACTGTACTGTACTGTGGTTCAAATCTAATGCCTTGATGACACAGCATTTGTCCTTGAGAACGTCCCTTCCTTGTGATCCCCAGTCCTCTGCAGGAGAATCCCAAGAGAGCGAGAAAAATCCTTGCCAGAGAGAAAGAAAGCGAGAGCTGCTGAGCATCTAAGGAAGTTCCCTTTTCATTCCAGTGTGTCGAATTGACACTTCTAGTGTCCAATATAAGGACTAATTCAAGCCTCTAGCAGAAACACAACACATATACAGCAACCGATGTGGCAGGAAACACCAAACCAGACCTATCTAAGAGTATTTAATGGAAAACAATTGGTGAATTGTTATACATGTGTATGTTGATGTATTCATGGGAATAGTATTGATTATCAAGTTTTCTTTAAAGTGTTCAACACAAGGTTGAAATCAAAGTGTATTTGAATGAAAGCGGACAGCAGGTATCCAGTTTCCCCCTCTCTTTACTGTACCGCAGAGCTCTTTTAATGCACCCCATTGTCTGTGGTCTCTCCCTGTGATCCACTCTTACAGCAGCTGTAACAGCGAGCTGCAGCATATTGTCTTGTCGCTGTTTGGCGATGGGGAGGAGGGTGTCGTTCCCATTGCCCCTCCGGGGGAAACGTGGCAGCTGTCAGCGGGACTGACCTCTGGAAACTCTCCAGGAAGCGACCGGCACCCAATGCATGGACGGAGTAAACACCCACTCTCCTGCCGACAGCTCGCGGCTCACTTTGCCCTTGTGCACCGTTCCAGGATCAGCTTCCTGTGACGGGTCCCTGACTCCAACCTCTGTGAGGTGTGACAGAAAGCTGACCCGAGATCAGCAAGTAACACAAGTTCAACTAAACTAACCGATATAAGCCGACTGGGACGAACGCTCTGAGCTTGGGACACTGCAGCAATTTCCAATCAGTTAAACATCACTTTAGAGACCAGTTTTCTTCAGACTTCAACACGAACAAGAGTTATCCAAGACTGACAAGCGTATGAATCACACTGCAGTACTCTAGTGTTCAGCGAGGCCACTCTCGAATGGGCTTCCCTTTCCGCTGCAAGATTAAGTCATAAGCATCTAGTGCCCTGGACAATCTTTCCAGCATCCAGTACAGCATATCCCACCTTCCTATATCCAGACCCCCCCTCCCTGCCAATTTTGCAGCACCTTTGAGAAAAAACACGTTGAAAAGCTACACACCTGACTGCAGTGATCTGCTCGATCCTAATCCTCAATGAGCGTCTGGGCCATACACCAGCGAGGCACTTAGGGGTTAACGTTTCAGCGGCGTGTGAACGTCTCCTGCTCGCGCTCTTCCATCAGCCCGAGAAACTGCAGTCATCCCCCCTCTCCACTCGTTACTGCAGCACTACACACACACTCCAGTGAACACACACGTACACCCCTCCCCTCCTTCTGTGTGCTCTCTCCGCCACTTTCTCTCTCCCACAGAGAAATCCCCCCTCCAAATACACACACACCCATTCCCTCTCTCTCCATTTTTCCTTCCCCCACCCTTCCCATTCCATCCTTTTCCTAAGCTGCCTGATTGGAGATGCTGCTCACACAGCTTTGCATACATCCCTGTTTCTTTTTTTTCTCGTGTCTCCGTCTCTCGCGCTGTGGGGTAATCAGCACGGGTCAATATGAAACACTTCCTCTGCCATCCCTATCAAACTCTGTGACCTCAAAATACCTTGTTGTTTTTGCTGAAATGCAGCCTGTGTGATGGTAAAATTCAATATTGAATACAATAAAATACAGCTCTCTGGACAGAAGAGGGAAAATGGAGCGGTTGACTGAATTTTTAAAGAGAGGGGCTGCAGAGGTTCTGCTGCTCGCAATATGTTGCAGTAGTGAAACTGAAAGACAAAGAGGAAAACCTTAAAGAGAGGGCAGGTGTATAGTGGTTGGCTGATATGTAAGGGATTATGTACAGTCAGCCGGTCATTATGGTTAAATAAACTGTACATCATTATACTTAATACAAGCTATACAGGAAATCAGTTGTGTGGGACAGCAGTCAGATTTATAGAGATTAGTGTAATTACATAAACAGATCCGACCTAAGAATGCCATGATTGACCAATCAGAACCAAGCATTCCAGGGAGCTGTGTATTAAGTCGGCCAATTAGAGATCAACCGATATATCGGTTTTAACAATTAATCGGCACCAATAGTTGTTATTGTTTAGAATTTAGTTGATTTTTTTAAAGACATATTTTCTCTCTCCTTTTCATTATTTATATTTATTCTATATTTTTCATTAAAAAAAAAAACATCATCATCATCAGTGTCACTGTCACGGTGCACACAGCAGGGAT
>JAFVLL020015239.1:0-19065 GCA_021397915.2 Tor tambroides
ACAGTTTAACTCTGAGTTCTTGTCATATTTTATTACCATAAACTATAGCGAATAAACTGTGATAATGTGAGAAATGTTGAAGGTGTCTGAATAAACTGTGGTTTGACGGTATCTATTTGATAAATGAAGTTAACCAATTAACATTATACATACTCTTTTGGTTTCTGTACCCAATATTTAAAAAAAATTACAAATGCAATGAAGGTATCGGTATCGGTACTCGGTATCGGCAAGTACCAAAAACAAAAGTATCGGTATCGGGCGAGTACTGGAAAAAGTGGTATAGGTGCATCCCTATTAATATGAATGTATTTCTTGTCTGGCTGCCCTGGTGTGTAGGTTGTAACCTTACGTTCTCTTCCAAAACACACACATATACAAACAGACACAATTTCAATGTTATTCAGCATAGGCATCTGCAAATACTCTCTTCTTCTAGAGGAAAGGTTAGAACTTAACTAAAAAGCCACGAAAGTCATTTCCGCAGAACACCTACAGGTGTTTGGGGTTATAAACCTGGGGGTTAACTTCTTTACTTATATTTCTATGATTTACATGCACTCATATACCCATTTAAAGAATCTATCTGCATATAGGGGGGAAAAAAAATATAATTTGTTTTACACAAACACCAATATACCCAAACTTGTAATTTATGTTCGACATAAAAACAAAGCAAAAACCACAAGAAGTTCATTTCACAGCGCTTAAACCTATTAGCAAAGCTTTTGACAGTTGCTTTCATCACAATCAACTCTCTTGATTGAAACATCTGTGTTTACCACTGGGCAGCAATATCTGACATAGTTTCCAACATTACGAGCAACCGTACAGTGGGTGGAAGAATTGAGAGATGAGATGCAAAGCAACTGCTGAAAATGAGCCTATTAACTATGGCAGATTTACCTCTTAGGCTACATATTTTGCTGGCTCATCACAACCCTCTGACTAACACTGGGCATAGCAGGGAAGAGGAAGAAATGGGATCAGAAATTCAAAAGATTCCTCTGCTGTACAACATCTCTAACCTGAGGCAAAAATTTAGCATGCTGTTCTTATTAGACAACATTCCTTCAGCTCACATCAAAGACAGACTCTGCAGATATTGTCTCGCAATCGGGCGTGCAGAATTACACAGGATTGCTGCGTTGCTTCATACAGCAAAGAGAAATGTGAATGGAATACTTCAAGCTTTAGTAAACCTTGCTTAGTATGTGGGTTACAGTACCGTACTTCCACTGAGTTGTATCTTCATGGATGTTTATACTACTGCTGTTTTATAGCTTGGGAGAATTAAGTTGCTTTTTTGTAGCAAGTATAAATTTGGCCTCAATTTGGCCTTTTCTTTCTTATGGGAATAAAAACTGTTCATTTAAAAGCAAACAACCACAACTAGCCCAATTCTCTCAAAAGTCACAGCAGGTCACCATGTTTATAAGCCATTCCTGCTGGCCTCAACAGCTTTCCATATCTGATAAAATGTGCCAAATATGTAGAGTAGTTTAATTGTACAGATATTGGCTGGAATGCTCTTTTGTTCAAAACCTCTGACAAGTATTCAGCATCTTTTGGTGATTTATGGGCAAATAAAACTCACTGACGTGCCTTATCATTTGTAAGTGAAATGAAAGGCTCTTGACAAACATCATCCGACTGAGCAGTAAATCAAATAACTTGCCAATTTCCTGCATAGCATCATTCATACAGCCTCAACACACACTACAACAGTGTGAGTATTACTTGTGGCCAAATTTAAGTAAGCACTAGTGACTAAACAGTTCCCAGAAAAAAAGGTACAAAAGCTGTCACTGGGATGGTACTTTCAAAAGACACTAATATGTTTTAATATGCACCCTTTAAGGGTAAATAATGTACCTTCTGGTCTACTAACATTGTTCCACAAATCATAACTGGAATGGACTGTATCCACCAGGGTTTTTGTAAAACAGCTTTGCTTGCCTCAAAAACTTCCTCGTCCAGGATTCTGGTCCCGAAGACAGTGATGCCATTGGTGTTAATGATTGCATGGTCACTTCTGATGAGTGGTTTAGAGATCTTCTTCTTACAGTCCACAATCATTGTGACAGTCTTCTTTTCGATGCTAATAGCCACACGGTGCCACCTATCGGTTGGGGGGAAATTGTGTGGGAAAGACAACAAAGAACAACCATGAAGTTTGTGAGAATCATATATGTTTACTTTCCCTTGGATAACCAAAATGCATGTTTGGTTCTTTATACAGTGAAAAAAACAACTGCCTTGTATTAGTACAGGATGTTCCTAAATAAAATAATTTAAATGGAACAGTCAAACAGCATTCTCTCTCAATCCATGTGCATTTCAAAAGGCGTTTTACTGAGTGCCGGCTCTCATATTGACTCAATTATAAATATCTCACAAGCTGGTTTTTGTTTAACACCATGCTTTCTCAAATTAGAAAAAAAAAAAAAAAGTTTCTCATTGCATGAATTGTGAAAATATACCATTGTTTTATCACATGTAAACCTCAATGTGGCTAATCAAAAGCACAGAAGCTTGCTGCCATTCTCGTTTCTTTTAAAGTAAATGTTTGCTTTGCTAAATTAGTTACATGTGGCTGCACATTCACAGTTTCCCTACTTTAATTATATCTATGTAGATAAATAAATGAATAAGCAGATGGAAAATAGTACCAATAATAAACCAAATTGGCCACTAGGAGAAATTTACAAGCAAATTTCATAACCAATCCAAACACATTCAACGGCCAGCTGATGAAAACTGTACTACAGCTTGTTCAAAACACACACAAAAAAAGATGTTGAGGCCCATTAAAATAAGATTACTTCTGAAACTGATGTATTACAGTATATTGTACTACTTCAGATGTTCAATCTGTTTAGAACGAAAACCTTAACGCAGATCAAAAATATACAAATAAAGAGTCAACTTGCTTTCCATCTGCAAGGTTGATGGCACGGAAAAGGGGGTAATCCTCAGGAGCGGGCTTCCCATGCTGATCCTCATACAGGAAGACCGGCGCACGGCCCACCTCCACACCCAGCTGCTGGATGCCCTGCTCGTTGTATACCGACAAAAGGAAGGACTGTACTCCCGCCTTTGGCTTGATAGTCATAATGATGGAAAAATCCTGAGGGAATACTCCTCCTGAAGACACAGGAAAGGCATTGTGGGTTAAACATCAGCTGTTATTGATGATTCAAATGCTTGTCTTCCTTTCCATGGTGTTGATGAGCTAAGACTACAGAATATCAGACAATGTACTGTTATCTAAACTGCCTTGTAATGTGAAGTAGCCCTTTTACAACAACCCAGTCCCTAGGTTTGTAGGGGATGGTTTAATGAAGTATGAAACTGTTTGTCTTTTCTGTTGGCACATTAACTTTACAAGGTGTCAGATGACATAACAGATTTACAATTAAACAGGTTGTATGAGCACTGGAGTGGAACTAAAGCTCACACTGTCTATCTCTGAAGTGCTGTTCACTTTGCCAACCTTGAGAGAGTTTTTTTTTTCTGCCAACATACTATTTTGCTGAAATTTCCAGTCCTAAAATCATAAGGTTTGGAGGCGATTTTATTTTAGCCAAAAATCACAGAAAACGAATTGTTAATTTAATCTCCTGCTATTTTGTGCTTCAGTTACCCTTTGCAGTCTGGCCAATTTGGAAAGTCCCCAACACACACAGAACAGAAGGTCCAAGTTAATGGGACTAAACTAGTAAATGTAAATGATGTTGTTGTTATAGACTAAGCAAGTAATTAGAGATTTCAACATCCCATGTGTAAAAACTAAACTAAAACTGTGCTAACCATAGACTTGCAGGAGACATATGACACACTGATTTTGTGAATAATTAGCATTACTGTGACAAATAGCCCTCAGTTTAAAGAATATGTAATAGTTCATCATCTGTGATGCTACAAACAACAACATACTACTTTATGTTACAGGAATAACAGCAGCAAGAGTCAACAGCAGTTTGGGTCTTTCTAATTCTTTGTTTAGCTAGTCATGGATGAATTAGCTCAAAACACTCTGGTTAAAAGCTACCAACCCAGGTTCATTGGGAAATGTGCAGGTGGTGACATTTCTGCAAAGGGACTTTGTTTCTTGCACGCTTTCAAAGTGAAATGTCCAGTAAGTGGTGCTAAATGTGTGTTCAGTTTAATTTGAAACAAATGAATGTGAATCTGGCTACATTTTATTATGTTGGTTGCCGTCAGTATTGTGGCAGTTCAGAAATGAAATATCCGGTGATTGAAGCTAAAAGGTTAAAGCTCTTTGAGTGTTTCACAGGACTCGTACCCAAGTGCTCTGCATCATAAGTGCAACACTGTACCAGGTGAGCTACCGAGCAAGTTTACTATCTCAGAAAAACCATACATATGGAGCTGGTTATGTACTGCAAATGTCAAAATGTATTAGTTTACAAATCACGCACTATGGTAAAAGTGTTCAGGAGTCATAACAGTATTGTGCAAGGAACTGTGCAAAAAAAGGAATAAATGTTACTGTTTTACTTTCACTTATGTTTATTTCAGCTGGAACTGCAGTGAACTGTATGTATAGGTTCATTTTTGGAGTTTTGCAAAAACGTGGGTAGAGGCACGATATTCCAATGAGCCTACGTAGGTCAAAACAGTAGCCAAAGAGCTTTCTTTCATTCTTAATGGACTCTTTCTTGAAACAATATACATGGCTTTAATTCCTTCATCAAAGTCTGGGCATCAGACTTCTAGCACTGTAAACAGTCTAAATGCATTTAACTGAGACGGTCAAGCTACATTATGTACTTCCTGTTGGATGCATTTCAAAGAGAAGAAACAACTTAAAATGTCACTTTCCAAGAGAAAACCAATTACACAACATTTAGAGGTGATTTACAGCCTTGCCCAAGCAGAACATTTGCTGTATTTAAGAGTACAGTAAGTAGGGATGAGAGTGCATAGATTAGCTCAGTTCACGTACCTGGGAAGAGCTGCTTGGTTGGGGTGCTGAGTTGAGCCCGTTTGTCCACTCGGTAGGCCACATCTGGTTTGGATCCTCTCCGGATGGTGCAGAAGCCTTGTGTTTTCTTCACTCCTTCTGGTGAACTTTTAAAGTCTAAGACCTTGAGCACATCCACGGGTTCAGCTGTGAGGCAGAACGTTGGTTGCTATGATCAAAGCGTTTGTCATTTTCATAATTTCATTGGTAAGCAAACATTATTAGCTTCAATAGCTTTGCTACATCAAATCAAAACAATATTTGTTCAGTTATTTCCATTCGTACATTTAATAATTATTAACAGCAATAATTCTGTTAGCAAGCAGCTAGATTAGAAATGAGGAAAAGTCTACGAGGGAAAAATTAAGCAGTACTATCCAAAGATAGCTTTCATTTGTCATATAGATGAGAACGGTGATGAAACTACTGTTGTCGGAAAAAACTTGTGAAATGGAAATAAATGTGCAGCCATTTAATCTTCACAATTGCTTCCAAGTACAGTTGGATTATTATGTAATTTTATTACACTATCCAAGTTTAAAAACAAGAAGTCAGTATTGTTAACCTCAATTAGACCACTTTATCTTATGCAACAGGGTTCATTTGTCTTTATCCTGCCCTGAATGGTGTGGAGTGAGTACATCTACAGTCAATTATCGTTCAGCAAGTGAGGACATTTATGGGCCACATGTTGCCATTTGTTGAAATGGACATGAACAAACAAATTCCCATAAAACCTCCCTCGTTGGTGCCACATGTCATTTCGCCACAACGCTAACTCTGACTGACGGTTTTACTGTACCTAATTCCCCACCATCGCATGTGTGCTGTGACCGTCCAATGAAGCAATTGTACTTTTACGAGGAACCCGAGCAGCATAGCAGTAAAGATGTGAAGAAATATCCAGTAGGGATAACTGACCCCCTACATGCAGATCCATCTACAAAGCCAAACATTCCAGGAGTTAAAGTCACTGGTGCTGGTCACTACCCTTCTACGGTTATGGCAACTCAGCATGACCCAGACTTTACAAGAAGCTCAGCTCCACCAATATGTCAGGTACTACACTTCATCATGTTGCTACTACCAATGTCACATATGAAAGCTTCTGGTTTCGCTCAGCCTGCACCCCACAAATGGCTCATTTCTAATGATCCTTTACAAATCTATGCTAATGCTTAAACAGGCTGAGAGATTTATGAAATGATTAATATGGCAATTTAGAGGCTGGTACTGTAAAGTGGACTCTGAGCAGCACTGTAATGTCACACTGATTTATTGCTCTGCTCGAGTCTTTTAGGGTTGGTCTTTGATGCCGTGAAAAGGAAAAGTTCCGGCCTCACTTGAGACTGATGCATGAGGATGTACGCAAGGTCAGGGAGATAAGAGTATCAGCTGGGTTACTTGCATCCATCACTATTCATACACAACTTTGTGTCCTTTAGACGCATCTGTTTGTCATCACCACTGCGAATGTTGTGGTTGAGGATGCCGAGTTGTGTGAAGTCTCTGATTCTCAGGAGGTTTAAGGGAATAGGAACAGAGGCTGAATGGATGACTAGCACATAAATACTCCTATTCTGACTCCCCCGCGACCAGAGTCAGGTCAAATGGACATATTTGTCTGCTGGTCAGGCAGCAGACAGGAAGTATCTCTTTCAAAGGCCTAAAAACAATAAACCATATAAACAGAATGACTAGTTTTTAAGACTCATTACTCTCTCTCTCAGGACTCAGTGTTGGATCCAAACCAGGGTTTTATTTTCATATGCTTTGACATCACAAAAAGGCTCATTTTCCACCCTGTCCCACTCAACGAAGGCTGGGAAAGCACTTTAGAAGAATTATACTGAAGTCTTTTGATAGATCAGCCCTATAACAATGTGCATAAGGCACAATAAAACCAGCAAAATCTTTATAAAATATGAAGGACGATGAGCTGCATTTGTTAAAAATAGACACTGGGGAAAAGTCACTTAGACGCCTGGCCATCACAATTACACTGAATTATATTTTAAGGTCAAGAGCAGAACAAAATAAATCCCAGAGCTCTTCTCTTGCAACAGTAGTTCATGTAAAAAACCTAAATTTGACTTTTTTTATTATTATTATTTTCTGTAACCATATGGTAAGAGCGTCCAGGAAGTGCTGATCCGGTACTTCCTGTTCCACATATGTGGCCAGGAGCTGAAGGGTGGTGCTTTTTTAGGGTTAGTGCACATGCTGAACACATTATGGTGTCGGCATGGTACAGCCTGCAGATAACTTTGGCTCAGTGTACCACCAACCAAGTCCTAATGCACTGAAAGCACAAATTTATTGTTACCCCACTCTGGGAAAAAGGGACTTAAGGTTTAAGATCAAACGATGCTGTTCAAAAGTTTGGGGTCAGTAAAAGTTTATTTTTGAAACATACTGATAAAAAGATAGATATTAAAATTAGATATTATATTAGATATTAAAAAAATATATTCAAACTTTTATTCAGCAAGGACACATTCAAATGATTAAAAGTGAGACATTTACAATGTTACAAAGGATTTCTATTTCAAATAAATTCTGTTCTTTCTAATTAAAGATTAAAGAATCCTGACCATTTTTAAGACACGATAATAAAAGTGATAAGTGATAATAAAAAGTGCTAATAATAAGAAAAGGTTTTTGCATATTAGATTGATTTCTGAAGGATCATGTGACACTGAAGACTGGAGAAATGGCTGCTGAAAATTCAGCTTTGCCATCACAGGAATAAATTACTTTTTAAAATCTATTTAAAAATATATGTATAAAAAAAAAACATATGATATAATATAAATATTTACTGTCTATTCGATAAAATAAATGCAATCTTGGTGAGCAAGACGTGAAAAAAAAAACAACATGAAACAATCTTACCAACCCCAAACTTCTGAACAATAGTTTAATGTTTAGAGTATGTTTAAAACACTAATTTTTTTTGTATAATATATAAATTATTTTAAGGATTTTTTTTAATGTTTATTACCAAAAATCTGCAATATCTGCATGGAACAGCTTAATTTTCTTGATAACATTAACCCAGCTGCACACAATAAAGCTCAGCGTGTCTACATCCGTGTGCACGCTTAATGATGCGGTGAGGTCTTAATGTAGCTTTGTCAAATCAGTCTGTTGAGAATTTCCATTCAGTGTAACCCCCACTGACAAAACAAAGAGCAGCCCTCTGCATTATCATTCTAAATGAGATGCAAAAAAGTCTGAATAAAAGGAGCCCAAACTCTTAAATTCTTACGAGTCTCTTCCAAAATGCAGTGCTACTGTTTTTTCCTTTTCTAAACTCTAAAGGTCTCTTTGTGCTCTTCAGAATGCCTCTCAGCATTACTGCATACCTAAAGGCCTCATATATTCCAGATGTGGAGAATTGGCAGGAACAGGACCCCCCTCTCACAGAAGCTCTTAAAAAAATGTCAGTATCCAAAATCCATTAAAGCAGCAAACAAGCACATTGCTCCTAATGCACATCCACAATTAAAAGCGCTGGATACATTTTTTCTTCTTCATCGTCTTCTTTGTATTTTCCAGATATTCTCTCTGGGAGAGCTAGTGTCATGGATAATGACATGGTAGATTTTTAACAATAAAATACGACAAAAGTATTTAGCAGAAAAGAATTTATCATCTGCGTAATTCAGCCTCTAAAATGACTACAAACCTTGAAGAAATCTGGCAGAAATGTTAATGCCGTCAAATACACAAGAGACGCAATATCAATTGGTCAGGCAAGAAAAATCATAACATTCAAACTGATCCAACAAGCAATAAAATCCCAGTGCATGACATTAGCCCTATCCGTACTGTGATGTAAACAACAACTGCAAAAAAGCATCTGCCCTGAATCTTCATTGGTTAAATCATTGAATATCTGAGCAGGTGTGGCCAATATCTCATTTGAACTTTGTGAACTGCTGTAAGAGATATTTTATATGGATTTCAGTTAAGTCCAAAAAACAAGAGCCAAAAGGTAGCTTTCATGCATGGAATTTAGTTGTGGTCAAGATTCGTATTAAACCAAAAATGTGGAAACTCACTTTCAAAATATTCCCACCTCCCAATTGGCCTACAGAAGTGCAATGTGGTGAAGACATTATCAGGCAGCCATTTTGAAAGAGGTATGTTATATATCTGAAATGGCCATCAGAACAGCAACAAAGGATTATACTCTTTATCATTTTAAAAGAGCAATTATTATATTTTGTATTTGCTTAAAACAAGAGAGACTGGGCTCTTTGAGCTTACTAGAAAGACCGTATACAAAAACAGTTTGCTATTTGTGATCCTCATATACAGGTGAGTCAGAAAGATATGATGCCCTAATTTTGCCTGTTACTTAGAGTAGCCTATACAGGAGGACTTAATGTATAAATGACGGATAGAGCCACTTTAAAACACTCAAGTGTCCACTTTTTAAAAGTAGACAATGTGTCCAAGTCAGAAAGCACTTCTACAGTAGCTTTCTGATGGGTCTTTAGTGTGGACTGGGATACTGTGGAGAAACGGTATCTCTCTCTGCCTGAGCAATAAATTTCCTAAAGTAATTCTGGGCACTCGAGTGCCTCACTGGTGTGTGCAGGGTAGTGCAGTTACCATGAATGCTGCCTCATCAACAGGTCAACTATAATAGACACCTACCTCTCTGCTATTTATTGAATCACTCTATTTTGGGAAATAGCCAATTGTTTTGTATATGTAAACCTTTAAAGATCAGGGTCACCAGTGTTATTGTAACTGGAATTTAAAATATATTTACACAAATATAATATTTAATATAACAACATTCAATACAACTCTGATTAAGCTACCTGTAACGGCACATTTTGAAATACTTAAAAAATATTTGGCTTGGTAGACTCTTCCAACCTAAATTCCAAACGCAGCATCACGTATGAATACACCTATAAATACATATAAATACTTTTCAAAAATAAAATACTGGGTATGTCGAGGATATTGAAACAATCCCATTATAACAGCTAGAATTTAACGCTGATATCGCGTTGCCGACGCATTTATGGCATTATGATGCCGAAAAAAAAAAAAATTTTAAATATTTATCGGGATTGAGGTTTAGAAATGCCTTTTAGTTCGGAACGCGCCTATGATGGCCATTAATGGTGTCTAGGTAGGCAGCTTACTAGGTTTTGAGACACAGCCAACAAATCTTACAATATACAGCCTAATATACATGCTAATTTTGTAATATTTTGACAGTGAAATTCACTACATATTTTAAGTTCACTACAACTATAAACAGGTTTATACTGAAGACTGGCATCACTGGAAGGCTCGTGACGATGCTCCTCAACCTTTTTCCTTACCTGCTCTCACATGTGTTGCCTGTAGGACAAAAGTTAGACTGAAGATTGCACTTAAAGCGGAGTTCCTGAGCCAATTTTTCGTTTTCCATCTCGTGGACCACCTTTCCTTATCCTTATCCATGACCGGCGCCCTCAACTGTGTCTTATTTTCAAATTCGTTCCTTTTCCACAATCCAGATTATTTTTATTTATTTCTGCACTGCCATGAGCAAAAAAAAAAATCAGTTGGTTTTCGTCGTGAACAAACTCCTCAGTCCCTCCGCCCAGTAGACTCTCAGACTGAAGGTAAACGGGCTCTCATGAAAAAAAGAAAACCGGGTTGTTCCCTGAAGAGCTCAAGTCTTTAGGAGGGTTGGACGTGTGGACTAAACCTGACCCGTGAGGAAAAAGAAACGAACACTGGGAAATCACTAGTCTTGGAAAGATCCGCCCATTATTTTTATGAGAGCTTCAAAAGTTTGACACCGTTCCCCCGAAAACTCAGAGCAAAGGTGTATCTACTCTGAGGGATCATACGACACCGGGATGATGGTGATGGGACACCGGTTTACCGGAGGAGAGACTCGCATAACCTGGATTATAATCCTGCATCCTGAATGAGTGATATAGGACCGGATAAGGACTATCTCCACAGCAGTTTACTTTCTTTTGTTACTTTATATAGATTTGTAGATCACCTCTTGGAAATATGTGTTGTTGTTTTTTAATATATTTATTTATTTATATTTCAGTATATTCTGTGTACTGTCTGTAATTTCCATCGCAGACCTGATGAAATGAAATTTTGCTCCACTATAAACGTTCTTAAATTAACATTTTTGCAATCTATGGGTCCATGAAGAACCTTTAACTTCCATATAATCTTTCCATTGCACAAAAGGTCTTTAAGGTGGAAAAAGCTTCTTTAGATTATTAAAATGTTCTTCACACTTAGGGGGAAAAAAATGGTTCTTTTAAGTACTGTTCACTGAAAAAACATTTTTGGAACCCAAAATTGTTCATCTATGGCATTGCTAAAAAATATATATATATATATATTGGAAACACTATTTGTTTCTGGAAATGGCTGGAATGACACTAAACTTAAATTGGTGTGATGGCACACGCAAGTACTAGAGTCAAACCAGGCAGAATTTTACTCAGAAAAATGTTCTTTTAAAGAGGCGAACCAAATGTTGGCCTGAAGTAGCCCATTTAAAACTCCACAAGAAGCAATGATAGCCAGAAAAGATACCATCCACATGAATGAGAACTACAGATGAGACTTCATGGCCAAGTCAGAATTCCTTCCAGAAGCATTCTTTAAAGAGTCCACTTATGGGATTGCTGTACCACAGACGTCTGAAAATAATTACTCTTTAAAAGTCATCGGGCAGGTGGCAGCTATATAATCCAGCAGTCAGTCCACAATATAATGTTTAGATGCATAATTGACAGCATAACAGCGGTAATTGTCACTGAAATTCAGAACACATTAACCATCATTATGCATTATCCCGCAATAAATTGGGGCCATGCAGATTCTTTCAGATAATCCAGAGGGAAACAATAAAAGAACTGAAACAAAGAAACTGTTTCACATGTATCTTCTTTCAAAATGCTGTATAAAATGAGAAGCTTCTCAAGATGGGACATGTTCAGGATTCAAACACTTGTTTCACTTTAAGAAAAGATGCTTAGTGGGCAAAATGCCAAATTCTGACTGAACTGAAAAGAATTATTAAAGGGGAAATGTAGCATTACGGCACTTGCTCACCAATGGATCCTCTACAGTGAATGGGTGCCGTCAGAATGAGAATGATAAGCAAAGCATCACAGTAATCAAGAAGTAATCTACACGACTCCAGTCCATCAATTAATGTCTTGTGACGCAAAAAGCTAGTGCCTATAAAAGGTCTTCATACCACTTCATCACGTTTTGTTATGTTGGAGCCATTTGTTAAACTGCTTTGAATTACTTTTTTTCCACATTAATCTACACTCCATACACCATAATGACAAAGCAAAAACAGAATTGTCACAACTTTGTAAATTAATTAAAAATTTAAATAAGTACATTAATAATAAGTACATTACATAAGTCTTCATACCTTTAACTCAGTACTTAGCTGAAGCACCTTTACATCCTCAAACATTCTTGGGTATGATACAACAAGCTTTGCAGATCAGAATTTGGCAATTATCTGCCATTATTCTCATCATCTCTTCACCTCTCAAGCTCTGTCAGGTTGGATGGGGGCAGACGCACATTTTCGGGTTTCTCCAGAAATATTTGATTGGGTTCAATCCCAGGCTGTGGCTGGGCCACCACCAAATAAAGAATTTTATTTGCAGCGTGTTTCTTTTGTTTGGTTGTGTTGTGAGAATTTGCAGTGTGTCTCTTTATTTGGTTGTGTTGTGAGCATTTGCAGTGCGTGTGTTGTCAAATTGATGAAGTTGTGTTCTTAATTTGCAGAGTTGTCTATGAGCATTTGCAGCACGTTTCTTTATTTGTTTGTGTTGTGAGCATTTGCAGCACCTGCTGTCAAACTGATGAAGATGTTTTCTTGATTTGCTGATGCTTTTTTTTTATTTACATGTGTTTTCTGAAATTGCAGCGCGTTGAGCTCTCTCGGCCACCGTAACAATGACCATAAGCACACAGCAAGAGTGCACAACACAACCAAATAAAGAATTTTATTTGCAGCGTGTTTCTTTGTTTGGTTGTGTTGTGAGAATTTGCAGTGTGTCTCTTTATTTGGTTGTGTTGTGAGCATTTGCAGTGCGTGTGTTGTCAAATTGATGAAGTTGTGTTCTTAATTTGCAGGTGTTTTTTTCTATTTGCAGTGTGTTTCTTTATTTGTTTGTGTTGTGAGCATTTGTAGCATGTGTGCTGTCAAATTGATGAAGTTGTTTTCTTAATTTGCAGGTGTTTTTTTCTATTTGCAGTGCGTTGAGCTCTCTCGGCCACCGTACATTGTTCTGTTGGAAGGTGAACCTTCTGCCCAGTCTGAGGTTCTGAATGCTCTGGACTGGGTTTTCATTAAGGCTATCTCTATATTTTGGTGCATTGAGCTTGTCTTCTACTCTGATGAGTCCCTCAGTCCCTGCTGCTGAAAAACAGCCCCACAGCATGAGGCTGCTACCAGCACACTTTACTTTTGGGATGGTACTCTGCAGGTGATGAGCAGAGCTGGTTTCCTTCAAACATGATGCTTAGAATTGAGGTTCATCAGACTAGAGAATCTTGTTTTTCACAGTCTGAGGGTCTTTTAGGTGCTTTTTTTGCAAATTCCAAGTGTGTTTTCATGTGTCTTTCACTGAGAGGATTGTGTTGAAGTGATGTTTGTCCTTCTGTAGGTTTCTCGTATCTCCACATATGATCATGGAGCTCAACTAGAGTGGCCATCAGCTTCTTGGTCACCACTTTAACCAAAACCGTCCTCCATCAATTGCTCAGTTTTGCCAGGAGGGCAGCTCTAGGAAGAGTCCTGGTTGTTTCAAACTTCTTTCATTAATGGTAACAGAGACTACATGACTCTGTGAACCTTCAATGCAGCAGAATTTTTTCTGAACACTTCCGCAGATGTGTGGCTTGATACAATCCTGTTTGTGAGCTCTACATGCAGTTTTTTGACCTCAGGGTTTAGTTTTTGCTCTGATATGCATTTTCAGCTGTTAGACCTTTTATTAAGATGTGTGCCTTTTCAAATCTTTTGATCAAATCTTTCAAATCAATTGAATTTGCCACAGGTTAACTTCACTCGAAGTGCAGTAACATCTACAAGCAATATGAATGCTCCTGAGCTAAATTTCAACTGTCCCAGATAAGGGTATGATTACTTATGCAATGGAATCATTTAAGTTTTTTTTTATTTTTAATACATTTGCAAAGATATTAAAAACCTGCTTTTTGCTTTGCCATTATGGTGTATAGAGCGTAGATTGATGTGGAAAAAAAGTAATTTAAAGCAGTTTAACATAAGGCAGCAACATAACAAAATGAAAAAAATGAAGGGGTATGAAGACTTTTTATAGGCACTGTATGTGTTTGTAATACAATACAGTTTTAAACAAAAATGTCTGTGGATTTTATTTATGGAATTATCAAACCTTTATTATGGATTATAGATTCATACTTTGGCCAGTTGATCATGGATTTGTTTCTTAAAAACACAGATTTTAACTTCACAAGACATTAATTAATGGACTGGAGTCTTGTAGATTACTGGTGAATTATTGTGATTTTTTTTGCAGAAATTTTTTAATTAGCTTTTTGGACTCTCATTCTGATGGCACCCATTCACTGCAGAGGATTCATTACTGTGATGTAATGCTTATTTTCAAACTCATCTGCAAAAATTCTTTTTTTGAGTTCAATTTTTTTAAAGTTTAATACTTAAAAACCAAGCACAATCCAATACATGTATCAAGCTTTAAAACATTCCTGCTTGTATAAAGTAATGAGAGTGGGAACATGGAAATATTTCCATGTGTCAGATAGATAAAACTACCTTATTCAGTCAGCATTCATTACGTTTTCCACAAAGTACACAATAGGGGTTTGAGAAACCACTGCCAGAACATTATGGTTTTGAGATGGATAATACATCTACCCAACCTTTGTCCATTCAACATTCGTAAATGCTAATTATGCAAATTCTTAGTGTATTATTTTCTACTTTTTTCTTTTCATTCACATTTTCCTGAATTAAAAATATGCGTATTCAAACCACAAACATACGCTGACTCCTTAACTGGAACAGACATGAGAGTTCAAAAACAAAAAGATGAAATATAAAGACATGTTTTTATAGCTGTCTTTATTTAACATACAATTTACAGCAGGATCCATATTTGTATTGCTCATTTATCTATAAACCATATGATTAAGCAATCAGTGCACATACATCCAAGTTATACCATGCATAGTGTAATTATTCTATAATTGAGCCATTGTAAGTGAATGACCTTCACTTTTGTTGTTTTTAGACATCCTGAAACTTCCAATTTGTTTGACTAGTTTAACTCAGAGTTCAAATTTAACTCAAAAGAAGCACTCTCTCACGCCAGACATTTTAGATGTTTAGTCTTCAAAAGCAGCTGAAATGAATTTACACTGTATGTTGATCGACCATAAGTTTTGAGGCATGACTCCTGTTCCTACTCTGATCTCGGTCTGCTTTGCTGCTCCAGACCTTTTGATTTTGGTCAGATCTTGACCTCAGAGTTTCTTGTTCTAGGCCATTGCTTACATCTTGTCTTTTGAGGTTTTGTCTTGACTTCTGTCTTGGCCTGACATGAGACCACAGTTTCATCCTATGCTAGATGGTAGTGTTACGACATCCTGCTAGTTGGGAGAGATCAACAGGGTTAATACAGTCAGACTTACCATTATTTGACATTAGATGAAATGGTTGCTGTGAGGGTAGGCTGAACTTACAGTAAAAGTGTGTGGTAGGTTATGGAAGACTGATTTAACCACAAGAATCTGGAATGTGTTCCAGTCTAAGCAAGAATTTCAGTGCTGAAGAATAACCAGCTGCTTAATACCATCTCTTTATTTATTTATTTTAAAGTAGTCAGATTTATTTGGTTTTGCTATTGCAGTAATATCCATTGAAATAGCGGATTCACACTATGTGAACTCAAATTTTTCAATTTTAAAGTAAATCACTGTATGGTACAGTACTATATTTATGGCAAAGTTTTGAGTATTGAAATGTGACTGTACATACTGCATGTGCCTCTACTAAGCCTTTAATGGATATCCTCAAATATTTGTATAAAATGGTAGTTTTTCTTACCTGATCTCATGACGAAAACATACCTGTGGGAACTTTTTCGCAAGACACAAAATATGTACCAATAAGTACACATCACTGCAGTTTCCAACAGAAATGAACACTAGAGGCGGTAAAACATCGAGTGATATGTATGTATATCCCCCCGATATGTCACAAAACATACATGGTGGTACGTATTTTGCGTCTTGTGAAAAAGTTCCAACAGGTAGGTTTTCGTCATGAGATCAGGGTGAGTTTTTCATGTGTTTTTTGAATGAATCAGTCAAACTTTATTTTGAGGTCCAATTCTCTTCATTAACAAACCATTAACTGTGACTTTTGCCTCAATTAACTTCTAATTTGCTTCTTATTAATAGTTTGTAAGGTAGTTGTTAAATTTAGGTATTGGGTCAATCATGTCCAAAATCAACGAGAAATGAGTCAAAGAATTATGAATGTGTAAGTATAAGTGATGACCACACGCATAATTGATGTCATGACAGGTTTTTAACGAATCAGTTAGTGAATGAATCAAGACATCATAACACTCAAAAAGAACGAAGGTCTGTGAACAAATCATTTTAGCTAATTGATTAAAAAGATTGGAACAGGATGAATCTAAATACTCACCTTAAGTAAAAACTGAATCTTAAACTCACAACAGAACCTTATCAACTGATTACAGTCTGTCTCCATGGTACGACACTGATTTAACATTAGTGAGCACACTTGAAACAGAATGAAAGCTATTACACAGAAGCCAAGACCCTTGTTTTCAATGATAAAGCTTCAAATCTTTTCTTTTATTTCTCTGTGGTTTACCCTTTTCCACTTTATGTGATTTAATTACTTAAACTGGTCACATGCTGTATACTTTTAGAAACCAGTAGTTTCAATCAGTAAATCTATTAAATGGAGCTACAATAACATACTGTGCATTGCTGCTGCACTGTTCTGTGTCAGACGTGTAAGAAACTATTTGCTGTAAATGTTGCTCTTAAACAACAAATTACTATAGGAATTTAATAGTTTTGTATTTTTACCGTAATCCTACAAGGGAGTGATTGTGATATAAGTGTCTTTACATGTTCTTTATTAGCAGGGTTTTCTCTGAGGTTTAATCTAGCGATGTCATCAGTGCTCTGAAGCCTTTTGTTTTGAATACTTTCCTTTTGAAATACATACAATAGTGCTGCTGTCCTTACTATGATTTGTAGCTCAGAAATACAGCATAGTGTACAAACAATCATCCTATAAATCTTACTTTCCAGGCTGATGAGAAATGAAAAGCATGACAAAATATTCAGTGAGAAAATGGCTTACGATAAATCAGTTCGAACTGTATAATTAGCGCCAGCTTCTCTGCATGTGTTCACAGCACATCTGTACATTAATTACAGCAGAGCCTATTCCCAGAGCTATTCATTTTAAAATGATCACATGACTCGTTTAAACAACTCTGACTGCAATAGGGTCAACTCACTGACATCAGTGACTGTAACAGACGGATGTAACTCTCTACAGCTATTAGCATTGGCCAGTCTTATCTGTTTTCTTAGGTGCGGATACACAGTGAAAGCCACCGGAGGAGGTCAATCAAGGTTCACACTTGGGACATGCTTTACAAATGATTAAAACACCACAAGAGACAAACTAAATCTGTCTTAAGGAGTAAATCCTACTTTATATTTCCTTTTATGTATACAGTAATATCTTAATTTGGTTAAACTGATTCATTTGAATCAGTATGCTGCTTAAAAACACATGGAAATTATGGAAATAAAAACACACAGCAATATCTCTGGAGAAAAGTAAACAAAGAACATTTTAAGGTTTACACTGCAGGCTCTAAGGCAGACTAGGTGCTCTGGAAAACACATTATCCCATTCCTTTACAACTCTCCATTCACTTTCTACAGACTAAACAGGAAGTTCAAAAATGACCAGTAAGTGCCAATTCAAAGACTTCTAAAGACAAATCTAGACAAATTCTAGACTTAATACTACACCAAGTTCCAGTTTAAATATATCAACAAAATCTTTCAGTTCTTTTCAGTTCAGAGTGGGAGGGATTGTTAAAATGGCAGTTCAGCAAATAAGACATCAAGTAAAGCGGAAGGAATATGTTTCATGATCAACTGACCTTTACATATTAGGGGGTGATAAAATGTAACATTCCTAAGTAATTGCCACAACTTTCTTTGTCATTTGGAAAAAAAGTTTTCATTTGCCTGATTTCATCATAGTGGATGTGGTCATCCTTGAACTGATCTCACTGAACACATGGAAAATCAACTGGCAAAAAGAAAAGCTCTTCCAAATAATACATTTCTATATGGAATATACATCACATATAAAAACTTTGTTTTGATTCATGAATGGATAGTCAATTACAAAAAGCATTTCTCCTAAAATTTCTTGGGAAAATACAAATAGATGCAGTAAGTGTATCAAGCTGTATATGTAACTTTAATAAGAAATGTTTGCATCTGTTTGACCATTTAGAGTTTACATCCTGAAATTCTGACTTTTTTTACACAGAATTGAGAGTTTACATCTTGCAATTTTGACTTTTTTCTCTGAATTCTAAGTTTACATCTCACAGAGTAAAAAAACAAAACAAACAAACTGAGAATTTTTTTATCTCACAGTTGACTTTTTTTCTTGCAACTATGAATTTAAAAATCTCACAGATCTTTTTATATCACAAATCTGAATTGTGAGACAAAAAGTTGCAAGTTTACGTATTTATTTATTGTTTGTTTGTATGTGGTAGAAATAAGCTTCTGTATGAAACTCATGCAAAATTACTGGGGTCTTTTCTCCCTTTTCTCAGAAAATAAAACTTAACACCTTAGATTAGGGTACACTATTCTCCACTAATTAGTTGTTGTAGTCATGTTTTGGTATTGGGTAGGGTTAAGAGATTTCAAATATGGTCATGCAGAATAAGTTT
>JAFVLL020015241.1:0-20828 GCA_021397915.2 Tor tambroides
ACACACACACACACACACACACACGACGCTGCGCTGTGACTCTCTCTCACACACGCGAGCACACACACACACACACACACACACACACACACACAACGCGCAAAATTCCCATTTCAACAGTCAATAGCAAATACTTAAACTAATAACAAAACATACAGTCGCTGATTCAGAAGCGCCATATTGTCATAGCAAAGTCAGAATTACCTCCTCTCCTAGCTTCACGAAACGGTCGTCCATAAAATGCGTTGCTGTTCTGTTGTAAGTAATCTCAATGATTCCTAAATGCATCTACTTTTGGAAGGCCAAATAAAGTGCTTTTGCTTTTGCCTAGAAACACTGCTTCTCCCTGACACAACACTACTGCGGATACTGAAACCACGCCTTCTTTCTTTGCGTGAACATTTGGGCTGCATTATGCAAATATTTTCACATCATGACGTAGAGATGTGGGGGCGTGTCTGAACGAGCCGTTTCAGGGGGGTGTGGCAGAATCTTAACTTTGATAAAGAATATCTCTTTGGTTTTGAGACTTTAGTCTTTGCAACTTCAGGGATCTTATCTATGCACAAACAGCTTGTAACACTCCAAAGAGAAAGGAAAACTTGAAATCACATCATATGACTCCTTTAAGACTAGAAGAGAAGAAGAAAAAAAAACCTCCCAATGGGCTCAGAAAAATTAACTTTTTTATTTTTTCTGACCTCACTAGCAGATTTGTGTCCTTGTATTATGTATCTTGATTTAACAATGTTCAGATTTTTTTACTGGAAAACAAGATAAAATAATACTGATTAACAAAATAATTGTAATAGTTTTAGTTAACTTAAGTCTGAATGGTTGTTCACAAATCACTGATGTAATCTGGTCTCTAAATGAAGCAGATCTTCTTGGAGGATAACATATATAGCATAACATGGAGCGCCCAACCTGACGGGAAGATCAGCAGAACACACAAGAAAACAAAGACAACACACAAGAGACGCCAACAGCATGTGAGGATGTTGGTCCAATGTAACGCTAGTCTCCAAACATTTGTGAACCTTTAAGATACAGGAATTTATAATAAATGAAATGTTATATTTAACACCATGTAAGTAATACAGTTAGTGCACTGAAACTGTTAATAATTTGATGCTTCATATGCTGAACAAAAACTTATGAACATGAATAACATCATCCTGAAAACCGAGCTATAGTTAGTGCTCATACATGCATTGGTTTTAATCTATAACTCTATCATTTATTTAGAAAATTAATAATAATAATAGTCTATTGTAGTCTAGTCTATTATTTTCATCCTGAAACTGCTCCTATATGTTTAGAGATTTTGTCAAACATTTAGTGAATGATAAACAATAGGGTGTTTTAGAAACCGATAAATAATTTTGGATATTAGATGGATTACACATGATTTATTTCAGTTTGGCATTTGTTCATATATCAGGGAATATTTTGTTTTATTTTTTTTTCGTGTCATACTCAAACACTGCCTACATCTGTTAAGCAAAACAATATTTTTATTGATCAACAATAATATAATCTGCAATAATCAATTTTTGTATTTATTCAGAAATGTATTATATAGAGCCACCATATGTGTTTTACATTCTTATATTGTTTATTCTTCATTCATTTATGATTTATTTAATCATTTTATTATTCCATTTAATCACAGAATCATTTTAACCATTTCTATACTTGTTTCATTGATTCATTCAAGGATTAGTCATTTATATTGTTTGGTCTTATGATGTGTGGTTTTGCATGAGTAAGAGATCAGCGAACGTCTCCATTTCGAGGACGGTGTTGTGAAGCAGTAATTTTCCATTGCTGTGGTTTTTGGTATAACAACACTTGTAGGATTTGTGCTGTCAGATGAAGTCTGAGCACTGAATCATATACAACTAAGACTGTTCAATAAACTCATTTGGCAGCTTATTGTATCATCACTTTGTCTCCTGCTTCTGCTCTTCTCTGGATTTCTCAGTCAATTTCTTGGCTGATTGAATACTGTTAATATCCGACACCTCAATTAAGAAGTTTTCATCTGAAACATCTCTCACAGTAACAACTTCTCATGTACATCAAGTATTATTGTGAAAGAGAAGGCTAAACCGTATCCACACCCGGCACGAGAGCAGCTAGTTCAGCTACATAACAGATGAGCTAATCTGGTTCATTTAGAGCGTTACCCCTCCATAAAGCTCTAAATCTCACACTTGTGTGCCAATGGTGATTCATCTGGACTGTTTTAGTGCCTATAACACAACTGAATACAATTCATTTCTACTTTATTGTAAAAGAGTATTTGAGAATTAGATCAAATTAGTAATACTGAGTGAATATGACAATTTTTGTCTTATTTCTCACCTCCGGGTATTTTAATAAAGGGGCTCACTATAGCTTTATTGCTCAGTCAGCTTGGTTCTGGTTCTCAAAACCCCCAAAAGCTTGTTCTCCAACATTGCATACTCATGGATGAGACATGCAGATAGTGATAAGAATGTGAAAAAGGCCGGAAGTCAACAGCACATAAATGCCAGAATGTAAAATGAGTTATTTTATGAATTTAAATGGTTTCATTTTCATTTGTACTTCACAAATTAACGGGGTTTTTTTGTTTTTTGTTTTGCATATATTCTAGTATAAGTGAACTGTGCTCACATTTGTTCATTAAATTACAAATAAAACAAAATACATATCAGCTTGCGCCTTGTATTGTGATCTTGAATTGCAGAATACATTTTAGTACATTTGAGAGACATTCTATAATGTGATGCATATAGACATGCATACACACTTTGCAACTTTAATCACTTTTTTTAATTTCATAACTGATGACAGAACTACATTTTATGCTCATAGTTTCTTGTGCGCTTTATTTCTGATAAAGCGATATAGAGAGTGCACCTCATATTCACGTAAAGTTGAAGAGTGTGTGCCGTGAGCACAGTAAAATGGCTGACAGGACAGGAAACTTAGTTTTACTGACATATAGCCTAACAACATCTCATCAGTTGTTCTACTGAAGCTCATCTGGCACCTTTTCCGCACTCGTTTGACTAGCGTCTGGCGCTGAGGGGAAGTTAAAGTGTGCATCATAAATGTCTTCCGTGTGATGTGGTCGTTAAGAGATACGGCGGTTCCACATCTTAATAAATGCATTTCTTGTCAAGAAAAAAGGAACAAAAACTGTTTTGAGTGTGGTGGCCAAGCCCTGCTTGTCATGCTCATCCATCTGTGAATCTGATCAGAGATGATTTCCATGTCTTTTGCTTTTGCCTAATGGGCTTCAGATCAAGGAGATCCATCACTGTCATCAGGTAATGAGAAGCTTTGCATGAAGGCTGGGCTATTACAGATGGATTTATGTGATTTGCAACCAAGAACAAATGACCACTGGCAGTTACTTCATTTCATGTCTGAAGTCAATATTATATATACATACATATACACTGTATTATACTGAACTCGATAACATTGCAATTACTGGTGAAAATTTTCACTCGGAAATGGCAAAATTTTACAAATAATTACAAAGAAACATTATGTAACATTGAATTAAATGTCAAATTTTGATACAAACTGAAACAACAGTTCCTTTTCAGAAAGTCACGTTCGACATTACATCAACACTAACTCATTTGGGAGCCCCAATCACCTGCAAATAAAGGCCAATGAACATTGGCGAGTGGAATCTGCACTCCCCCATACACATGGGTATATAAGGACTCATTCAGCTTTTGCTTCAGAGCTGAGTGGTTGCACATGTTTGAGCGATCACTCTTGTATTCACCTCTAAAAGAGAAGAATAAAAGAGAAAACTGTCTTGCTGCTGGTGATTCTGACAGTGTATTTAGCGGTGTTCACCAGTGTTTGGCACATTTGAGTGCAGCGATTCCCCCTCGGCCGTTCAGCAGTTAAAAAAGCAGTTTTACCTAAAAGAGCAACAAGGTGTGTCTTTTTAAAGATGCCTCTCAGTCCGTGCGTTTCTGGGTATGGCCTTTTTTTGGCATCTTCAGATGGCCAGGATCGCTGTCTCACGTGTCTGGGCTGTAGGCATGCTGAAATGGCATTTGTGGATGGTTTATGCTCTCGTTATAAGAGCATAATCACGGTGACGCTGCGATCACGACTTGCCTTCCTCTTCCTCGCCCCTTGTTATTCGGGGCTCCCAAGGAGGTTTGGATTTTGATCTCTGCATCGGAGGGTGAGCCAGTTTCCTCTGAGCATGAAGTCTCAGCTGAGCATCACCCCTCTGAGCTGATCAGGTATACAAGGTATCCTCCTGTCCCAAGCACTCTTGGCTGGAAGATTGGCTTTTGCCTCTGGGTCACAGCGCGGGTCCTTGGCCACTTGATGTCCACTTTGGGTGTCCATCTCTGGCTGAAACTTGTGAAAATGTGCAATGCAGACAAAGGGCACTTTCTCATCACCCCCATCTCCCCCAAAGGCCAAGCTGGCCTTTTTAGGAGACACTGTCGAGCATGTCAGCGCTACACTGAGTTCTTTTTTAACAGCTTATTGCACTTAATAACTTTATTAAACTTCATGAATTTGTGATCACATGCTGTCAGATTGCACTTTGTCTGTGTTCTTCACTGCATATTGGCTTAATGACTCTATTTAACATCAAGCACTCTTTACTTTCCCATACATATAGTCTATGTTTCTTTATCACTCTTAGATGTGCTACGCGGATATATTTGCATACTGCAAAATCACTAATGATAGACACTTTATACCCTGGTAATGGTATACACCATCATGCTGCCCAGCCCTACTCAGAGGTGACTGGGGCTCCCAAGTGAGACCCCATATGTCAGTATGTCAATGTACCGTCTCCGTTCCCTCATTTAGGGAATGAGGATTACATATGTAATGAGACATTTCTTGTAAAACATACTCCAATAATCTGTGCTTTACTCATCTTTGAAAAATCACTTTTAACAGAGTACACAAATAAATAATTAAAAAAAAAAAAAAAAAATAGAACCAATAGTAGAACCAGTTTCACTCGGAAATTTCCAGTAGGTTTCACAAAAAATTACAACCAAGTAGCAATAAACGCTTTGACTTGCATGAAATTTTCTTGTATAATGAACTCTAATGATCTGTTTTATATACAACTTTTGCAAATCATTGTGAAGTGCACTTGAATTGAAGTACAGAAAATATTGCTATAATAAATTACAAATACTTTGTGAAAGTTGCTAAAGAATTAATTTAATTTTTTTCTAAATGTACTTAAAAACAAAAAACAACAACAACTGACAAATAGGTCAGTTTATTGTTCTCTGCATGTTTGAATGCTGGCTACCTTACTATTTTCATTTCCAATTATTTTACTGCATCTTATTTGACCTTTTTAACCTACTATTTATTTTATTTATTCATATCTAAGATGTTTATCATGATTTTTTACATTTCACTGCTCTTTGCATCATGTATTTGACAAAGAAATAAAACACTATAATCTTAAAAAAATAATAATAATAAAAATAATAATCTTGATTATTTTGCAATCAAACAATTAAAAACACCAGCATACTGTCTAAGAATAATAGCCTGAATTATCTCAATTAGATCTCTTTAGTTTATATACAAATGGCCAATAATTCAGCAAGTACATCATCGTGCTGCCATCTGGTGCTCAAAAACACGAAGCACACATGACCTCTACATTATTTCACAGTGCATTCGATTTCCATTCATTTGGAACACTTTTTTTTCAGTGCATTCTGTTAAAACTAATGCATAACTGGATGTAGAAGTGAAAAATTGAAGTGAGAAGTGAGAAATTGTATTTGATTCAGAAGATGAATCTAAATTGAGTATCCTTTGAGTCTAAAATTGTAAAAGTTCTCATGCATTTCATATTTTAGTGTTTGACAAGCTACAGTAAAGTTTTTCTGTTTTTTTTTTTACCTGACTCTTTAGTGTTTTTCAAAGTGTTGATTTCTGTCAAATTCCATGAAAACCAATGAGAGTCAGTGGGGAGTCTGTAGGATCCCAACACAACACAATTTTGTACTGCCTTACCAAAATACATCTACGTGTTATTAAATGAGAAATATTCACCAAATTTCAAGAATAAATAGCTGAAGTTGATTCTCTCTTCTGCTGTTATTGTTACAGTAGACTTTAACAAAAAGCCAGATGATGTCAAAGTGTTTTTTTTTTTTT
Organism: Tor tambroides; assembly: GCA_021397915.2. Classification (NCBI taxonomy): domain Eukaryota; kingdom Metazoa; phylum Chordata; class Actinopteri; order Cypriniformes; family Cyprinidae; genus Tor; species Tor tambroides. The sequence continues at coordinate 6,187 of JAFVLL020015241.1, forward strand.
TGTTTGGTTTTGTTTGTTTGTTTGTTTTTTGTCCAGTCAGTGGGAATGGGAATTTATGTTTATTCATTTTTATTTTTTATCTAAAGGTTGATCATTTATGGATTTTGCATATACAGATAACCGGCCCCTCCAAAAACACCTCCAATCCAAACACACAGATGAGTTTCCAGTCTGGAGGAAAGTCTCAGGAAGCAACATTCAATTAAAAAAAAAAAACAACTGTCTAAAGTAACATCATTTGTTTCTGATTTTAGAATGACCAACAGAAAAATATAACATTGTACTTTAAGAAGTAACATTCCTGAGCATTGTTTATCCAGCCTGCATCACTGAATGAGTCAGCAGGGATTTTTGCATGATGTGAGAAGCAGGTGCCGAACTTCTCATCTTTATACAAATGAGTTCTGACGTGAAAATGAGGCTAAAAACATTTTCAGTAAACACAAGCCTTCATATGCACTGCTTCAGTCTGTGTTTAGACTAAGAAAAAATATTTCATTTAAATACTCTTAAAATAAAAAATGTGACCAGTCATAAGTGTCAATTTTTCGAAATTGAGATTTCTACATAATCTAAAAGCTGAATAAATAATCTTTCCATTGATGTATGGTTTGTTAGGATAGGACAATATTTGGCTGAGATACAACTATTTGAAAATCTGGAATCTGAGGGAGCAAAAAAATCCAAATATTGAGAAAATCACCTTTAAAGTTGTTCAAATGAAGTTCTTAGCAATGCATATTACTAATCAAAAATGAAATTTTGATATATTTACAGTAGGAAATTCACTAAATATCTTCATGGAACATGATCTTAATGATTTTTGGCATAAATGAAAAATGGATAATTTTGACCCATACAATGTATTTTTGGCTATTGCTACAAATATACCTGTGCTACTGAAGACTGGTTTTGTGCTCCAGGGTCACAAATAAAAAAAATATTTAAATAAAATAATACATTTAATACAAATTTTAAGACAGATGAGGTGTGCTTTTCAATTTTCAAAAAACGCTCACGTGCCAAAAACACATTTATTCACTTCAGAAGACTAAAGATTATACAGAAGCGTTCAGTTCAGTGTTTGATTACTATTAAGTTACATAAGCTTATTAATGTCACTGTTACGACTTCCTATTTTTGGCTGTTATTAATGTCTAGGGAAATAAGGAAGTCAACACAAAGAATAAAAAAAAAAAAAGAATTAAAGATGTTTTTAGAATCGGGGAAGCTGTCTGTTACTTAAAGGATGAGATGTGTGAAGTAAAGAATCAAATAGAAACTTTAAAATGGGTATCAAACTTTTAGTGAGAATTCAGTCCATCAAAATAAACATTCAGTTGCTTTTATATTCACAATAATAGCGGAAACATCAAAGAAGAGGAAAAGTGATATTTACAAATTATACATTGAAAGAAAACTTCGACAGTGTGTGAGAACGTGAGGCGGAGCTGAAAGCAAAGAAATTAATAAACAAAACACCTGCTAACTCCAACCAATTCAATGCCTAAACTAAACAAGAAAAGAAAATAAATCTTCAGCATAAATGCCAACTAACAGCTCACTGTAAAAACATAAATACAAACAGTAGCTCCCGCTCCTACCCTAATGTTTTTATACAAGCGATACTCTACGTGTTGCATTGTGTAGGTCACGTGACATACTAACCTTGTCTCAACACTATGAGTCAAGAAATAAATCCAGTCAGCAACTCTCGTGAGAATCGAATCACAGCACCATCAGGCAAATAGCCAGAGTCAAATCGAAGTGGAGCAAACACAACAAGTAGAGAATAAGGAGCGATCAGAAATAACTCAAAATAAGCAACAAACCATAGTTACAACAAAACTCAAAGAGGGACAACGTGACAAACAAACGAGAGCGATCAAAAGAAAAACGCGCTCTCCCGTCTTGCGTCACTTCCGAGTCCTTAAAGGAGATGAGGATGCCTGATTGGTTCAGAGATGGTTGTCGTCAGGTTAACAGGGAAGATCGATCGAGCTGACGTCCAATCACAGGATCTGAAAGTGAAGACCGTCAGAACAAGGCAGATAGAAAAAGAAACGCCTCCCACAGCATTACGGGACGTAACAGTCACGTTTCGCTGGAGCAAGGGAACGAAGAGACGAGGAGTTCTTCAGAATTCTGTTCGGGAGGCCATAGCGGAGCAGCCTCCGTGGCCGCATATATCTAATATGAGGAGCACATGGGGAGCAAAACAACAACAAAACAGGAACACAGGACTGACAATTAATTGCTTAATAATAATTTACATAAAACTTTTAGAATCAGTACTATACATCATTATATCACAAATAGCAGAAGAATTCATGTTTGTGATGAAAAAAAAATTTCAATTCCTAATGTTTATTTGCATGAGCTGTTTTCATAAAGTTTGCATGTGATAAGCATTCAAATATAAACATACAACAAAAATAATAAATTCACCAAACTGAGTAACACAAATATGGCATTTCAAAAAAAGCTAACTTGTACAAACAAATTGTGTTTCGAAAGTTAGTTAAAGGAAAACAAGCAGGTTGAAATGAGGTGTGAACACTGGCAATAAAGGTGAGATGAGGACAGCTGATGCTTTGCATGCAGTTAAAGAGAATATTAAAGCTCAGGAAAACTCATAAAACCATGAGAGGAGAAAAGAAGAGGAGAAGTTCACTCAGGTTTGTGTTGTTTTTTTATTTGCAACTCATTTTAACCCTTCTGTTGTGTTCAAAATCTGGGTTAGACTTCTGTGTTTGGGGTCAGTCGGCATAGGTTTCCATTCAATTTGCCAAAAATAAAAGGCATATGAACACTAAAGATTCAGGTTAAAAAAATAAATAAAAAAAAACTATTATAGTTTGTCTGAGAGTACAAAAAAAAAAAAAAAAAAAAAAAAAAAGTGACCAAAATTTAACAAGATAAAGAAACAGTGATTATTCCTCACATGATTCGGGAAGACAAATTGCAATTTCAAGGAAACTTTGAGTCTTAAATTTCAGTTTTTGTGCATTTCATATTTTAGTGCTTGACAAGCTAGAATAAAAGATTTCTGTTTTTTACCTGACACTTTAATGTTTTTCAAAGGGTTGATTTTTGTCAAACTGCATGAAAACCAATGAGGGTCAATGGGGGAGTCTGTAGGACCCCAAAACAACACAATTTTTGTACAAAACACATCTCTGTGTTGAAATTTTGCATGCACATTTATGACCCTAAATGAGAAATATTCACCAAGTTTCAAGAATAAATAAATTGTTAAACCAGTATTTCAAGCAGTTTGAAAATCAAATGCAAAGCCAATTTACCCGCAACACAACAAGAGTGTTTTAAAAACAGTCCAAAATATTATCAATAATAAATAATGCATTTATGGTCATATTAAGAAACCGTAACGTTGTTGTTGGAGAATCCTGACGCATGTGAGATCATGGAGCAAAACTATTTACACTCCTCATTTTGATCGGTGGGTTCTCTTCAGTGCTTGTGTTTGCTGCATTTGTCCATTATTTGACAGAGAGAGTATGTTTTATGCTTTATTGACTACTATTGGATGTTTTTTCTAGGTTTTTCCACCTCACAGGTCTATCAGCAGTCTATGAATGTCTATTACTTTGTGTCAGATTTGAAAACATTTGCCGAAGCCCAGTTGTACTGCAGAGCGACGTACACAGATCTGGCGACGATTGAAAACACAGACGATCTGAAAACACTTCAGACCGATCAGGTCACGTACACAGGTGCATGGATCGGCCTGATGGAAACCGGTGGTTTTCACTGGCACTGGGCTCTGGCAGACAGACGCTTTTATAAAGACGGAGAGATAAAATACAGAAACTGGGCAGCGTTCGAGCCAGACGACGGAGTGTATCAAGACTGCGTCATCATGACTTACAAAGGACTTTTTCAAAACACCAACTGCCTCGATCTCTTCAACTTCATTTGTTATGATGGTGAGAAACAGTGGGTGATATGGAAAAATAACATCATGATTTTTTTAGCCTCAATCATGATCCACGATCTTATTACGATGTTGGTTTTAAGAACATTTTTCAAGTTACTGAGTAGTACAGCCAAAATAATTTCCTTATATATATATATATATATATATATATATATATATATATATATATAGCCTTACAACAGATTATTGTTAAACAAATTTTTAAACATTTTTTTTAATGAAATAATGCAGAAATTAAAAAAAAGACATTTATTGGATGCAAATAAATAACAAAAAGAGCTTAAATGTAAATTAGTAAAAAAAAAAAAACACTATTAAAGCTATATAGATTTTTTTTTTCAAAAACTAAAACTAATAAAAATGAAAAAAAAAATGCATGACAAAATTACTAACATAGACTAAAATTAAAATGAAAACTGTGAATATAAAAATAAATCCTAATTCAAAATATTCATAAAACAATAATAAATTACACTAAAAATGTCATTACTTAAAATTAACTAAATGAAAAAATATTTAAAAATCTTATTTAAGCTAGTTGCTAAGGCAGCATTTTTTATTTGTTTAAAGCTGAAGTACAAAAATAAACTAAAAACTAAAACTTAACTACATAGACAAAGATGTACAAAAAGAGACAAATTACTTCATTTTTTATTTAAACAGAAAATATAAAAAAAAAAAAATCTAAATATTAACAAAACTACTAATATATCAATAAGACTAAAATGAGACTGATATAAATAATAGTTTTTAGTATGTTTTACTTTTATTATTTTTAATTAGTTTTTCACATTCTTTGTTTTTATTTTAATTTTAAAGTTTTAGTAACTGTGCATTTTTGTGAGGTTTTCTTTTCTTTTTTTGAATATGAATCAATATTGTTAACTAGCTGAAATAAAATGAAGTTTTTCTATTTTATTTCAGTTAAAGTTTATTTTATAATCTAGTATTTTTTATGGTTTTAGTTTTAGTTAACTAAAACAACCCTGTTACGTGCTACAGTGTCTGCTGACCTGCATCTTTTGCTCCTCTTTTTTGCTCGTCTATAGCGAACAGCACCGAGCAGTGATACGTCTACATCAGCTTTCTCTACACATGGAGAGAAGCTCAGCGGTACTGCAGAAATCATCACACCGATCTGGTCAGCGTCAGGAACCTGGACGAGAACAATCAGATCGTGGAGCTGATTCCCACGCTGGGATTCGCATACGTCGGCCTGTTCAAAGACGACTTCACCTGGTCTGACGACAGCACGTCGTCCTTCAGAAACTGGGATTTGCTTCAGCCAGATTTTCTCGGAGAATTCGTTGCACTGACGGAGAACAAATTTTGGAAAACGGAGCTCTGTGAAAATCTGAAACCATTTTTCTGCTATCGGAGTGAGTGTTTGTCATTTACAAACACAACAGGTGCTGAGTGGACACTAATTATTATTAGTAGTAGTAGTAGTAGTAGTAGTAGTATGTGCAATGTCATAAATGTTACGTTGTCTTGATTTATTCAGTGATCATGATCAATAATTGCTAGTGAATTTCAGAAATAATTACAAAGAATCAGAAGTAAAATTTTGTGGTAGAAAAATAAATAGTGATTTCTTGTAAAACAATCTAGCAATCTTTGTTTACAACTTTAAATTTATTTCAGTTTTGAATATTTTCAGTCAATATGTTTAATGTTTTGTTCAGGTGCAGCTAGCATGAAGAAACAGATCCTGCGACTGGAGGTGAAATCTGCTCTGAATGTCAATGATCCAGATATGCAGACGTCCATCTTAGCGGAGGTGAGTCGCTTTAGTTTCCTCATAACACAAACCAGCTTAATTATGCAAACTTCTGAACGGTAGTGTATCAAACCGGGTGTGTTTTGGTCGTCAGATCCAGCAGAGACTGCAGAAGCTGGGAGTGACAGACGTCACCAAGCTGGAATGGAGAGCAGCAGTGAACAGGATGGTTTTTCAGAGGAAAGAGAGTAAAATGAGTGTAGAGCAGAAGAGATGAGCTCCTGCAGTAATGATGCACTGATACTCACAAAACTGGTGCTCATCACACCCGCACGATACCTCCATCATACTAACCCTAACCCTCACAGACATCAACACTACAGACCAAACCAACAAATAACCAGAAAAACTAAACGCTCCTCCTCAACGCATGTACTTACTATTAAACCATCTGAAACGATATTTACCCCATTCTAAAATTGACTTCATGAGACTATAATGTGTTTTGATTCCTGATGGTTTAGTGCTCAGATATACTGCAGAGACCCGTTAAGAACTGAAATAAACAAACATGCCTTGATCATATTTTTAATCACTGAGTACCAGAGAGTAAATATCAAATATGGTATTGGTCCATCCCTATTTATATGTGAATATTTAGAAAAAAAATAATATGAAATGATATTATAATACTTAATAATAAAGTAATGTCATGTTCTTGTGTTCAGATTTGTGTTATTTTACCATCATAGATATAACATAGTTTTTACAATATTTTTGTTAGGTGTTTTTTTTTTTTTTTTTTTTTTTTTTTAGTTAAAGTTCTAGTATTTTTGTTGTGTATTTGTCATTTTTATTCTTTTTTTAAAACATATAAACTGTATTTATTATTTATCGGTTTTGGTTTATTTAGTATATCGGTTAGGTATTTTAGTACTCCTAGTTAAATTAAACAAGAATGAGAAATATGGCTTTGGCAGCTAGCAGAAATAATTTTTATTATATATATATATATATATATATATATATATATATATATATATATATATATTTTTTTTTTTAATTCCAGTTAACAATTATGCAACCTGCAATAATAATTCTGAGGTACATATATATATATATATATATATAAAAAAAAGAGAGATGGTTAAAAAAAAAATTGCTTTGATATCCATTATATACTCGGAATATTGCCAGTTTTTAGCTCATCTTCTGCAGTCGAGGTCTGATGAGTCCTCTAGAGGGCGCTGTCTGAACTTTTGCTGCTTGAACTCGACTATGTAAAGCAGTTCTCAGTCCTGTTCCTGAAGATCTTCATCAGCTGGTTCAGATGTATTTGAATATGCTCAAGCTCTCAGGAAAGCAGATCTTCAGGAGCAGGACATCATCTGATCATTCTGAGCTCCTGCTGCCTTCAGCTTCCAGCATGCTGTTCAGACAACAGACTTCACTCATGGAAAATAACTGTAAGCTGGGATTCGAATATGTCATTATGCAACTACGGCACACTATGGAAAACTGTGGCATCCCACAATGCAATGCACTCAACCTGACTTTCCATTTCCAGTGAGAAGGACTGTGTAAACCACAGGTCATTTCAATCATGTCTTGATCTCCTTATCTCACTATTTCATCAGACTGTCAAATGCCAAAAATAACCATATTTATTTCTGAGCATGACACACGCTGAATTAAAGGCATAGTTCAACCAAAACTGAAAACTTGTTTTTAATTTGCTCATCCTCAGGCCATCCAAGATGTAGGTGACTTTTTTCTTCAGTAGAACAGTAAAGGAATATTTTAGCTGATACTTGTGGTCCTTGGTGACCTTGGTGAAAAAAAAAAAAAAAAAAAACATATCAAGGAACTAGGGATGCTCCGGTCAGGATAATGATAACAAGATTTCTTGTCATCATGATCAGCAAATACAGAATCTTTAGCCAACATCCCTCTACATGGTGTTTCTTATTGTATTGTTTCAGAAATTGTACTAATTCTATACAGATGATCATATACTTATCTATGCTGGTGAGGCATGACTGCACCGCTAAAGTCTGATGGCATCACGTGTTTTACGTGCTTTGATAGTGTAATTGCATATACGTTACATCACTGTATGGTTATGTAAATAATCTAATGCAGTGCTTCCCAAACCTGTCCTGCACATTTTGCATGTCTCCCTAATCAGACACACCCAGTTTAGTTCTTGCAGTCTCTACTAACGAGCTGATGAGTGGAATCAGGTGTGTTTGATGAGGGAGACATACAAAAGGTGCAGGGCAGGGGGGCCTCCAGGACAGGTTTGGGAGCACTGATCTAATGAATTGAACCAGTTTGCAGAAAAAAATCCTGTTTTCTCCATTTTCCTGAGGCTCTGCATGCATTACAAGAAATAATGTTGCAAATAATGCTCAGTTTCTTGTACATACCAATTGCTTCTCTTCATAGGACCTCAATATATTGTCAGGAGCCACAGGGATTCATTTTGTGTTGCCTGATATGCTTATTTTTTTTAATTCTCAGAAAGGCAGCCATTGACTTGCATTTTATGAATCACCAAGGAGCATGTTTCCAGCTAAAAATCTTCTTTACTGTTCTACTGAAGAAAAAGAGTCACCTACATCTGGGATAGCCTGATGATGAGTAAATTAACAGCAAATTTTCATTTTTGGGTGAACTATCCCTTTAAACATGCAATCTGATGAGGCCATCGTTTGATTACATTTATTCTTGCAGACTGCATTCTCTATTTTGGTAACACTTTATTTTAAGGTGTCCTTGTTGCACATGTTACATGTACTTACTATTATAATAACAAGCTCTCTTCTAATAAATTATGCATAATTACATGCAAATAACCCTAAGCCAAACCCTAACCATATAGTAAGTACATGTAGTTAATGAACTTTACTCTAAATGTATTACACTGTTAACAAGGACACCTTAAAAGAAATTGTAATCTCTATTTTTTTAAGCAGTAGTTTCTGCTGCATAGCAAACACATCAAATAACCCAGCCGACTGTGAAGAATTTCCATCCTGACCACACTGATTTCCATCCTGACCTTCACAAGGACACTTTATTCAAAGACAAGAAGCAAATAATCCCCAATCAAGCCAAACCAGACGAGATAGGGAAATAGCAATCCAAATTAACTAGTCAATCCAAAACATGCTGATAAAACTACATTATACTGATAAACTACATTCTCTGTTATGATGTTTGCCTGATTTGACTCATCACAAACCTATAGCTACACATCACGTATTTATATAGTCCCTAACATTACAGAAGATTTCTGTAGCTCAGTCCTAAAGATGTGAATCTTCACTTTCCTCATGATTTGATTACAACTCGGAGGGTAACAATTTGATTAAAACAAACAAACAAACAAACAAAAAAAATGTATTGATTCATCACAAAGCATCTTTTTCAACAATTCTTTTATTAATAGTTACTATATTGAAAATCATAGTACAGATCTTTTTATCTTAGTAGATAAACAGTAGAACAAATATAAGCAATAAAATTAACATTGCTTTACTTTTTAATTTTAAATCTATTCAATAGAAGCATTCAAGTAGGAATAATACAGAAATTGAATATTCAAATGTACCCACTGTGTGTACACAAATCTTTTAGGGGTGACCCCGAATAGTCGAAGATTCGATGCTTTGATAGGATGAGCCTGATTCGACTACCAATCTCACAGTCGAATATTCGCAGAGGTGTTATGAAGCAAGGATCAAGCCCTTTTAGCTATATGGGGGTCCTCAATGTCTGATTTCACACTGAACTACCGAACTATTCGCTCAATTAAGCTAATATACAGCCTAAATATGAACTTATTCTTTTCACTTTTGGTGTGGATGGCCTTTTACATATAGCATTTCCATAAAAAGTAATGCAATTAGTTACTTAGTTATTGTAATTAGTTATTGTATTGCATTATTTTAAAAGTAACTTTCTCCAACACTGATGATGTGTATTTTGATAATTTTACAGCATTTGTAAAGTTCCGTTACCTTACTAAAAGCCATGCATTTATTCTTTTCCAGGTAAAAATGGACCAGAAAGCATTATGAGTAGCGATGCACCGAAATTAAAATTCTGGGCCAAAACCTGTGGATACACTTGGTTGAAAACTGAAACCAAATTTTTTTTTTTTTTTATAACATAAAATAATTTTGTAAGACTTTTTCATTTCACTCCAAGTTTAATGATTCTAAATTTTGAAAAATACAAGCCAATAAAATAACTGCAAATCAATGCGTGCACTCAAGTAATGAGTACAAGCTAGCAAATCTTTAGCCATCCACTAGGGGCCAATCTGATTAGTCCCACTGCTAATCAGTTGACAGAGCAGCGTTGACGCAAGTATTGCTCACGCTTATTGACAGTGGAAGATGATTTACAGTTAGCCGTGTCGGGAGTCCAACCACGGATTGGGATGTTCTCTAGGAAACAGGCTCTGAATCAGGTAATCTGGTTATATATTTATGTTTCGATATAAAATATATGAAAATGACGTTTTTGGTGGATAATTTTCAGCAGCTGAACTTATTATGAGAGTTAATTTTATATCATAATGTTTCAGTTTCAACTTGTCCAAATTTATGTAAATATTGTGATCTCAGACTTTTAAAGTACTTGCATGAAGGCACACCATTTATCATACTGAATAAAACCAAAGAAACAACACAAGCTGACTTTTATGTATATTTTACTCCAATTAATTGTCTTTATTAAATTCATTTAAATCAACTTATTACAGCTTAGCTTGAAGCTGTTTTTTCTTGAATGGCTTTTTCATTGTTACCATACTATGTCTATAATTTTAAATGAAAAAATATAACATCTCTTTATATAAAACACTCTTATTTTGTTGTTTCTGAATTTACTCTAAATTTCCAGGAGAAGGGCCAAGCACACGCATACTAACATTTGCATAGGAAAATAACTGCTGAAAAGTCAAAAGATGTTATATTTTGCATGATCTGAAAACATATTCTACTAATCACAAACATATAATACACTTACACAAATACAGCTGACCTGAAGGAACAAGAAACATATTTCTAGTGTTTTGTATATCGAAACACATCATTAAAAATGTTTCTCTGATCAAATATGCGTGATTTTATCCAACGCACAATATAAATGCAGGGACCGATCAAATGTAAATGTGTCCCTTGAATGCAAATGCATACATGTAAATGTAAAATTAATTTTAGAGGTTGATTTTTGAAAAGGAGAATGGATTTTCTGAATAAAAACATCTGTACATATTTCAGTGAGTACAATAAGTACAGTGAGCGTGCTAAGATGATCCACCAAAACACACCTGAAGGAGGAACTGCAAAAAAAACAATACAGGACACACTTTGCATATCTGACTGTAAAATTCCCTTATTAACGTAATGAACCCATTTAAAGAGCACAAGATTTGGATCCTGAGAAACATCCTGATAACTCACTATCACTGAAGGTAGGCCAACACTTCATCAGTTCACTCTCAGAGCAGTTTAACAGGTTAGTGCTATTTCATTCATAAGGGATGAAAGTCTGATTAGTAATTATGCTGTACTTTACTGTACTGTACTTTTCATCATAATGTATCAAAATGATAATATTGGTCGTGGAAATTACATTAGCATATTTCTTCATTTTATATATGTTTTGTTAATCTACTGTTATGATTTACCTGTTGTTATTGTAGTCACGGCAAAAACAAACCAAGAAAAAAACAAACCCAAAAAAAAAAAAAAAGATGTTGTCCAAACTGAAAATATACACAAATATATATATTTCACCAGTGGTGTAAACAGGCCTCCGGAGGGGCAGGGGCGAAATGACGTTACAAGGGCACAATCGTGGACCCAAAGGGGGTGGAGGGGTGTCTATGGATTGGGCTGGGTGATGGGTTTGGTCCCCCTCGGCTATAGGGGTGGGCAATATGGCAAAAATATCATATCACAATTTTTTTTTTTTTTTTTTTAGAAATATCATGATTCACGATTTTATCACAATTTTTTTTATCATGTTGGTTTTTCTATTTTGCAAGTTGTTTGAGCATTACAGCCAAACTAATTTCCCTATTATAAAGACTGCCTTTTAAGGTAACAAAATATATAAAAAAGGATGGTCGATATTTAGGCCAAAGTGGGTGAGGATAATAGTCTTTGTCATTATTTTATCTTTGTTATTAAAAAATGAGAACAAAGATACACATTACAAATACACACAATATACAAATAAAATAAACAGTATTTTATTTTCAGGTAGGCTACAATAGGTGTATTTAGCAGGAGCATTCAAGAAACTGAATGAACAAATATAAAAATAAAACATTATATAGACTGATTCCTATTAAAACAACTGTATTAAAGTTTTTCGGTCAACAGTAGTGAGTGATTTTTCTCTTTGTGTTTGGTGTTTTATTAACATTAAAGGAATAATTCACCCCAAAATAAAAAGAGTTATTTTATACCATCATTTACTCACTCAAAAGTTGTTTTAAACTTCAATGAGTTTCATTCTTCTGCTAAACATAAATGCTCTTTTGAAGAATGTGGAAAACCAAACAGTTGCTGCACTGTAAAAAAAGAAAAAAGTTGAGCCAACTTAAAAGTTTAAGGCAACCAGCTTCAGCAGATTTTTGAGTTTTCTCAACTTATTTTTTTAGGAAATTTCTACAAACTTTTTGTTGTATAAATTTAAAACAAGAAGTTGAGAAAACTCAAAAATCCGCTCAACTTTTTTTTTTTTACAGTGTGGTCCACAGTGACTTCCATAGTATTTTTTTTTTTCCAACAAAGAAAAAAGCGCATGTCTGACCACTGCGTGAATGAAACGTTTAACCGGCAAGGCTTTAAAGCAGATGCAAATAATGTACTTTTGTGATTATGAATAAGTGCAGTGTCCCGTGAGAGTAACTCACGCCAGATCTGCAGAACTGAACTGCCAGAACTGCAGCTGATAGCATGTGCGCTGTAGCATGATACTACGATATTTCTTCAAAAAAGCAGATCTTGGAGACATTTTTATCGTCCACGATCAAAAATCATTATATCAAACACCCCTACCCTCGGCAGAAATCGCAGACCGAGGGCACCGGACCACAAGGGCACTCAAAGAGGCAGGGGCTCGAGCCTCCCCAACCCCCTTTTGCACGCCACTGCATTTCATCTAAAATAAATAAATGGACAATCATGTAAATTTTCTTTTCAGGTTTTTTTTCCAATGACAAAAACCAAAGTGATGGACCGAATTTTGCCTCATCTGCTCTTTCTTTCAGGTAAAACATTATTCAAAACATTAAAATAATATTATTCAAAATATTAAAATATGTAATAACATTACAAATGAAATTAGACCAGATTTGCATATTCATACAAGAGTATTATAACAAAATGTAATTAATCTTTGTAGACACAAGTGAGACAAGGAGAACTAAGATCAATGTAATCAAGTCAATAATCAATGTATATTTATGCAAGCGTCTACAACGGAAAACCAAAGAAATATGACTTGTAAAAAAATAAAATAAAATAAAAATCTGTCCAAAGTCTTCCATTATTGGCTAATTATTCTGAAGATTGATCTAGTAATAAACTCATGTGAACAATAATATAGCATGCTTTCATTTAAAAGAATGGAAAACACTTTAAAAGAAAAATAACAAGCTTTTAAAATAACTTGTAATACAACTCATATTATTGAAAAATATTATTGAAATATTATTGAGACAATGTTTAATGCACTTATTATGTTGTAATTTTCATCACTTATGATGCTTATTAATAACAACAACAACAGTAATATTAAAGCAGATGAACATTTTAACCAGCAGAGGACGTCAATGCACTTTGATTGTTGAAGAACGATATTAAAATCAAGCCGTATATAATCTCATGCAAACTATATTTAAATCAATAGGTTCTCAATCATTTGACCAATGCTTTATGACAGAAATGATATAGTGACTATAAATTCTTCATCAAAACCAGCAAATCTGTAGTCACTTGACAAACTCTTGTTCAAAAATAAGCAAAACATAAAATATAAATAAACTCGTAAGTGTCAGAATAAAAACAAAATAAAGCCAGCTAACTTATGACTCTAAATTTTAAGAAGGAGGAAAATAATAAGATGACCGTATTCTCTTGCAGGACTGCTGTCATTAACTCTGTGTATACAACAAGAGTATATTCTGATCAAACAGTCAATGATGTGGGGAAATGCACAGAAATACTGCAGGACGCACCATGTTGAACTGGCCACCATTCAGAGTAATGAAAACTGGACGCGTCTGCAAGAAGCTGCAGATGAAGAACTGTTTTCTGGCTTTGCCTGGATCGGACTGTACAACGACATCAACAGCTGGCGCTGGTCTTATAACGAGGAGAGTCTGGTGTTCGAGTCCTGGGCTGACGGCCAGCCAAATAACTACGGTTTGGGAGAGGAGTGTGTTGCGATATTTGGTAACGGAGCCTGGTTTGATTTCTACTGCACCGACTCAAGATATTTTGTGTGTTACGATGGTGAGAATCACACTCAGTTACTCTTTATTGATGCTCATTAATTCAGATTGAAGACACTAATATAATGACATTAGGGGTGGGTGAACATTTTTGTCATAAACCACTGGTTTTAAGTTTTGAGTGATACTAAAATTTTAGTATCACTGAGATGCTATTATAGCTTTTGTTCATTCTCTGTTTTCACTTTATTGTTTTTTTTTTTGTTGTTGTTTGTTTTTTTTGTTATTAGGAGCAAAGCGCTGAAGGTGCGTAGGCACCAATTGTATCTGTTAGTCGTCGTCTTCTGCTCTGGAAGTCTATAGCAGCCCATTGAACTGTATGGTGCTGCAACGTGATCTCATGATAATTCGTATGTATTTTACGTAAAATGTGGTTCTATAAAACGTACATTTACTTACGTTTTTACAGGCACTAAAAC
>JAFVLL020015242.1:0-16409 GCA_021397915.2 Tor tambroides
TTTAAATAGCATTTATTAGATAGTTGTTACAGTGAAACTCAAATATAACATGTGAGTGTTTGCATTTTATATTTTTTGCATGCATCCATGCAGGAAGGAAAATTGCTATTGATGCGTCCATGTGCATCTACCAGTTTTTAATCGCGGTTAGACAGGACGGTAATGTGTTGCAGAATGAAGATGGAGAGACCACTAGGTATGTAGTGTTGTCTACTATCATTTTTCCAAGTCTGCAAGGAAACATGACAAGCTGATTGAGTTCAAATAATATACTGTTTCTAACTATGTGCCAAATTACATTTGCATGGTCATAATATTCAAACAACCTCTGTGTCTCCCCAGCCACCTCATGGGTATGTTCTACAGGACCATCCGAATGCTGGAGAGCGGCATCAAGCCGGTTTATGTGTTTGATGGGAAGCCACCTCAGCTGAAGTCAGGAGAGGTGCGTCAGAAACGCACAGTCAGGATAATGCGATATTCTCAATTGAAATAAGCAGTGACTTGAACCTGGAAATAGTATTCCTTAAATCACAACTTAAGTGGATATCATTTTACGTTTACAGCTGAAAAATAAATTGTAGCTGTGCCAGAAATTCACTGTAAAAATATTGGTGCTTGTATACTTTGTAACTATAACCATATATTTAATTTAATGATGTAATGTTAATATACCAAGCTACTTAGACTACCAAAATCTGCTTTTTACTCTGAACTATAATTGTAACCGCCATAATATTACAGTTCTAGAAAGCCACATGATGAATCAGAGTTTGTCATAAGTGGCCTGTCCATAAAACATGACCTTGTATACCCAGGTGAGACAGTAACACTAAAATAATACAATAAACATGAACTAATTGACAAATGAAACAAAAGTCTTAATGAACATTACTGATAACAATAATAGGAAACAATTATTTATATAAGATATAATCATATGGGAATTAGGGCTGTCACTAACGATTATTTTGGTAATCAAGTAATCTGAGTAATCGGATAATTATAATTAATTTTTTCTGTAGTAAAAAAAAATAGACCTAAGTGAACATTAGCCTTTAAAATGACATAAAAAACATATATAACAGCAATGAGGCAATAATAATTAGTTCAAATAAAGTAACAAAACCAAGTAATCATATGGTTTTATTGAACAAAACTGTTAAAAAAAAAAAACAATGTATTATAAACAATAGAGCTAATATACATTACGCATTATAACAAATGCCTGCAGAGGGCGGCAACGGCCTGATGATTGTTTTGTTTTTACACTTTACTACGCAATCTAAACCTTATTTAATATTGACCAAACAGCATTTAATTTAAATGTCCACTTAATCTTGAATATTCGGCCATTTATTTATGATAGAAAAGCTACAGCCACTGTAATTTCTTGAATATGTGGACATCAAAACGTGTTTAAACCTTTATTTTGAAATTGCGGTGAACAGTTAGCGTATTGAGAAAGATATTAACTTATTCTCCTGTGTTTGCATAGGTTTATAATTGATTTACCTTACAAATCTGATGAAATAGCGCACGTTGCGTTCCCAGATGAACGTTATAATAAACCCAAACTCACAACAACATGCAGAGATGGCGTTTTAGATGAAGTCGAGTACTCAAATAGAATCGAGGAATTGTTGCAGCCCTAATGGGAATGTGCTTTTACAGTTTTTCTCTGTAAATTAGTTAAATTTGCATACAAAAACCATACATTTAATAGTATTTTATAGTACAGAGGCATATAATGCAGTGTAAACATTTAAGATTTTTATCACACATCGTGAGGTAACTAACAGATGGTCTTTTTCTGTAAAATGTGAAAGTCTGTTTTAAGAGATCTTTTTATTTTAACCCCTACAGCTGGAGAAGAGAGGCGAGAGACGAGCAGAGGCTGAGAAACTTCTAGCTCAGGCCCAAGAAGCAGGTACAGATGCTTTCAAAACAACATGCGTTTTTTTTTTTTAATTCTTTAAAATGGGTCCTAATTCCAAGATTTCTCACAGGTGAACAGGAGAACATTGACAAGTTCAGTAAGCGACTAGTGAAGGTCACCAAACAACACAATGAGGAATGCAAGAGGTTACTTACTCTAATGGGAGTCCCATACATTGAGGTACTGCCACAGTCAACTGACAGCAAACTACATAGAATGATCTATTATCATGGATATAAGCAAAATTGTGTACCTTTCATGTTAAGGCTCCATGTGAGGCCGAGGCGAGCTGTGCTGCTCTGGTGAAATCAGGGAAGGTTTATGCCACAGCAACAGAAGATATGGACGGTCTGACATTTGGAACAACAGTCCTGTTGAGGCATCTAACAGCCAGTGAAGCAAAGTATGTATGGATACGCTTTATATCTGAAATGATCTGTTGCTGTAGACATTTGGATATATTTTATGGTCATGGAGATTTGAGAGCTTGCAGAAATTGGATTTTTTTTTTTTCATCCTAGAAAACTCCCTATCCAAGAATTTCATTTCAGTCGTATTCTACATGAAATGGGTCTGACACATCAACAGGTAAGACCTTAGCTTTATTTCAGTCTTATTATTTATATGTAAATATCTGCCTTATTATAGATGTGTCGGTTCTTTCTAATTGCTGTTTATGTTTGAATGTCTTCCTTAGTTCATTGACCTGTGTATCCTCCTGGGCTGTGACTACTGTGGCACTATAAAAGGAATCGGACCCAAGAGGGCCATCGACCTCATTAAACAGCATGGCTCTATTGAAGAGATCCTTGAGAATATTGACCCAAATGTACGTTTATTTACACTGTTTAAAGGCATTTACTTACTGTTAAAGGTGCTGTGAGTTTTTGACTCTACTAAAGCATAGAAATACCATAATATGTTTGCAGATATGTAAGAAACATGCTAAGTTAACATATTTATTTGAAAAACAATGCTTCCGTGTGCATTCCGTGTCGGAATGTCTGTCTCTGTTTTGGTCTGTGTAACCTACCCACTGCTAGTTTACCCAATTGTATTTCGGCACACCAGGTTGGCAGTTAGCGGAAAACACAGCGTATTTCATTTCAGTCATGGAAGCCTGCCAAACGAAAGGGGTCAGGGTCAGCAATCTGGCAACCTGCATGTGGGCAAGTCTGAGAAGGAGGGGCCGAGTGGAAAAAAACCCCTCTCCAATATTTTGAATTTGGACTGCAATCCTACATACAGCACCTTTAAATGTCACATTGCAGATGTTGCAATCACATACACAGGGTTCCCACGGGTCATGGAATTTCTGGAATATCATGGAATTTTAAAAGATCTATTCCAGACATTGAAAGTCAGGGAATTTTATATATTTTTTGTCCAAGTCATGGAATATCAGGGATTTTTGTTTGTCAACTCCATTCAGTACTCGCGCGCTGTGTTCTGTGTAAATAGCGTGCACAGACAGACCAGACAGTCGCGACTCTGACACGCGCGAGCCCTGAATTGAGTATCTCTGCGTCTTTCTTGCGCCTGAATGGGCAAATACATACAAAAGTATAAAAATACCCGTCTTGGCAAGTAGCTTTAACAATGATTAATCTATATTTAACTTTTACAGTGGAGTACATGCACCCGTTCGACCGGCAATTTTTGGTTTTATTTTAGAGTATCTTCTGTTCCGTGCACACAAACTGCACTGCAATCATTTTTCCAAATGCCATTTGTGTGGAAATATTACGTTATTATTATAATTAGTCTGTAAACGGCCATTAACAGAGGCCAGAGACGCTGAAGACGGTCACAAAGAGGAGAAAATACCATAACAGGCAGAACAAGATCACTGTTCGCGATGCACGAAATACAGGAATCCTAAATATTGAATTTTATATGAATGCGTTTCTGAGGGGAACTGGCTGTTTTCAAAAAAGTTTACATGGCGTTTTCTTTTCATCTTGACACTGTATAATGCATTTAAATTAGGTTAGCATTGCTGTGTTTACAGTGGTATTCAAGGAAACGCTGTCTTACTGTTAAATAAGCGCCACCTGCTGTTAGAGAGGGAAACTGCGTCTCATTCAGCTGTCTGCCGTTTCTGTTTCACAATTTCACAAAGCTAAAGTCACACCATTCTGTTTTTACTTCAGATTTTGAAATTATGCAGTCTAATATAAATCAAGCATTGCACGTTTTTTTTTTTTTTTTGGATTGATTCATAATTAAAATGCAGTGGTTGCCTTGCCACTAATTTCAAATGGCAATGAAAAATCAAGGTGCAACATGTTATTTTATAAATAATTATTCAATTTCCGTTCCTGAACACCTACAAACATAAAAACTAGCAAAAAAATAAATAAATAAAAATTTAATTTCTATCTTTGTGCTATATATTTAATTTTGCTATTACTTGCAATTTGTTCATTTGATCTTATTTACTGGCTGTCACTTATCTTTAATAATGTTTGAAATTTATATTTGTTAGGCTAGTGGTTTTTGCTGTATTAAAATTGAAATTGTAAAATTTTATTGGTATCTAAAATATTGGTGTCATAAGTTTATTTATTAGAATAAAAGGTAACATAGATGAAACAAAATTGATAACATCAACTATTTTATTTTATTTATTTTTATTTTTTATTTTTGTGGCAAGGCTAGTGAAAATATTAACAGGGCAAGTAATAATTTTAACCACTGAAAAAATCCTTAGCGTTGAGCCCTGAGCTATTTTTTTTCAGTGCCATTTTATTCCCTTCCCGCTACTAGTCAACTAGCAATCACTTAAGTCAAATGCGGTCACCAGGCTGTACCGGTTAACTAGGGCAAATATGCCAGAAAATGTAAATTTTTAGGAGCTTTGGCTACAAAATGACCACTTCAAAGACAAAAAAAGTATAAATTTATCAAAGTGCATTTAATGGGTAAAAGCAAAAGTGCTCAGCACAACAGCGGCCTGTTTTTCCGTTCATTATAGGTCATGGAAATTCAGCTTTTTAGTCAGTGAAAGTCAGGGAAAAGTCAGGGAATTTGACATTTGGCTTAGAGTGGGAACCCTGCATCCAGGATCACTTGCATAATTGTTCCCTCTAGTGGCGGTTTGTGTATTACTTAGTCAGAAAATAAATTTGGACATATGGCAAGTGTATTGACAATTTTCTGGCCATAATTTTGCCCATCATAATTTGGTTTCATTTTTTTTATATATATATATATATATATATATATATATATATAAATTTTTTTTTTTTTTTACTGCTTGCATAATTTAAATATGTACACTGCCAGTCAAAGGTTTTTGAACAGTAAGATTTTTAATGTGTTTTTATATATATATATATATATATATATATATATATATATATATGAAGTCTCCTCTGCTCACTAAGCCTGCATTTTTTTTTTTCATTCAAAGTACAGAAAAAAACAGTAAAATCTTGAAATAACTGTTTTCTATTTGAATATATTTTAAAATGTAATTTATTCCTGTGGTTTCAAAGCTGAATTTTTTAGCATCATTGCTCCAGTCTCATGATCCTTCAGAAATCATTCTGATATTCTGATTTGCTGCTCAAAACACGTTTATTTTTTTATTATTATTATTATTATTATTATGTTGAAAACAGCTGAGTAGATTTTTTTTCAGGTTTCTTTGATGAATAGAATGTTCAGAAGAACAGCATTTATCTGAAATAGAAACCCTTTGTAACATTATAAATGTCTTTAACATCACTTCTGATCAATTTCAAGATCAATAAAAGTATTAATTTCTATACCCCCCCCCCCAAAAAAAAAATACTGACTCCAAGCTTTTGAATGGTATAGTGTATAACGTCACAAGCTCTTTATTTCAGATAAAAGCTGATATTTGGATGTTTTAATATTAGTAATAGTAGTAGTAGTAGTAGTAGTAGTAATAATAATAATAATAATAATAATAAATGTTTCTTGAACAGCAAATCAGCATTTTAGAATGATTTCTGAAGGATCATGTGACACTGAAGACTGGAGTATTTTAAATGGTAAACAGTTATTTTAAATAGTAAAAATATTCTAATATTTTACTGTTTTTGCTGTACTTTGGATCAAGTAAATGCAGGCTTGGTGAGCAGAAGAGACTTCTTTAAAAACATGAAACATTTTACTGCTCAATTTCAACTGGTAGTGTAGCTGTATTTTATTTTTATGTATGTATTTATTTATTTATTTATTTAAAAAAGTGATCCTGCCTCAGTCTCTCAGTAAACCTTTCATTGTATTAAATAGCGTACTTAATTTTGCATCTTGGCTAAAATGCTAACCTAAGCAAAGTTATGTGCTCATATAGCTGTAACTGTCTTTAACCGCTACCTCCTCTTTTAAATAGGCTTTACAATGTGATATTTGTCTTGTTTTGTGTTGCAGAAGCACCCAGCTCCAGAAGACTGGCTGTATAAAGAGGCCCGGAGTCTCTTCTTGGAGCCTGAGGTCATTGATGGCATCTCTGTTGATCTGAAATGGAACGAACCTGATGAGGATGGACTGATTCAGTTCATGTGTGCTGAGAAACAGTTCAGGTACAAAGCAACCAGATCTCTAAATATCTTATGTGTGGACAAACCAATATTTATTTATTTGTTATATTTAAATAACAAAAGCAACTTGTGATGGATGCCATATTAAAATGGATATTTTAATATGCCATATTAAAATGTGGGCAGGTTATACATTTAAGACAAAAGCCAGCACCTTTTTTTGGAAATAGAAAATAAGTTGTTCTCTTGTATTTGTGGTTGTCACAGCAGCAGAATATGAGATGTTGAATTTGTGTGTTTCTAGTGAGGATCGTATCCGTAACGGCTGTAAAAAGATCATGAAGAGTAGACAAGGGAGCACCCAGGGCAGACTGGACACATTCTTTACTGTAACCGGATCAATCTCCTCTAAGCGTAAGGTAGGAGGAAGTAATAAATCAAACTTTTATACCTATGTTGAAATAGGGCTGGACGATATAGCCAAAATTTACATGAGATATCTCTTAATTTTGGTCGATACGCAGGGCTCAAAATTAACTATTTTACTTGGTAGCACTGGCGTTCCCAACTTCAAGAAGTTAGGAGCACCAGCAAAAAATTAGGAGCACCCACTGAATATTAAGGAGCATCACAACTGCCAATTGAGCAGAAGGGCTGGCAGCATCCTGATGATTAAAAACTTCATCAGTTCAACCTGATCCTGAATTCTTCAGTCTTTCATGGCCAATTCTGATTGCTGATGCTGTAGAAGCGAGTAAGCTGAAGACATTCAGTTCCCCTCAGAAATACATTCATATAAACCCCCACTCCCAATTCAATATTGAGGATCTCTTTTCTATATTTTGCGTATAGTGAACCGTGAGCTTGCTCTGACTGCTACAGTATTTTTTTCTCTTTGTGTCCGTCTCTGGCTTCTGTTAATGGCCGTTTACAGACTAAGTAATATTTCCACACAAGTGACGTTTTGGAAAATGATTTCAATGCAGTTTGTGCAAGTCCGGAACAGACATCGGCTGAAATAAAACAAAATCGGTCAGTTCCGAGTTAGCTCTCTGTCACATGACAACGGAGCGCAGTGAAAGGGAGTGATTGGTGGCTAATATAACCAATCTAAAATCTACTTAATATTAAGTGACTTACATTTTAATACAGTATTGTCAAATTTGACTTTTTGCTCGCAAAAATAGTTCCAAACAAAGATAACAGCAGAACAGTCACGCATCTCAGAGCAACACGTTATGCACTGAATGAATCAAGTTTTTTTTGTTGTTTTTTTTGTGAATTGAGTGAGTCAGTGATGCAATAACCCATTGGACACTTGCTTCATTCTTGAATGAATTAACCTTCTGAACAAATCATTTCAATAAATGACTGACTCATTGCTGGCATCTACTGGCGGTTTATTTTCATATTTAAAAGTAGCTTATCTTTGCATTTTCATATTTGTATAATTAAAAAATCTGATTTAAAACACCAAGCTTATAACATTATATATGCTGTTGTAATTTTGCAGTGTAAATCCATTCATGCTACATTTTAGTTTTATTAAACTGTCTGTGTAAATCTAAATGCCATTTCAGCTTCTTCTGTTTCAGCCCTATAGTGTCTTATATTAAGTGAAATTAAGAAAATGTAAGAATTTGACATGAAAGATAACACATGCATTTAATAAGGTTAGGGAAAATGCCCTTTATATATGCAAAAAATGACCTGGAAGTAAATGTAAATAAAGTTTAGTGTGCAATAACTTTCATCATATAAAATCACTCACTGCTCTTGACTGAATAACTTTTGTAAATTTAATCTGTTTTTAATTTACAGTTTAATTTCTGTATATTTTTGTACCTGAATAATACTGTTTGACAGTTTCTGAAACAAAATTCAGGTCCTAAGTTTAGTTGATAATATTGGTTAACTAAATTGCAAATATTCAGTGATGTGATGTTCTCTGCGTGGAGTAACGTCTGGCGCAGTTGCAGCTTGTGTTTATTATTAAAACAAATAGAAAGCAAACAAGTAGCATTAATAGTCATTTATTTTAGTTAACATGTTATGATACATTTGAACAGATTTTTATTCTTGTTGTAAAATAATGGAACATTAGGTCATGTATATTGCCTCAAAAGTCATGGAAAAGTTATGGAAATTTATTGGTAAAAATGTGTATGAACCCTGAGAAATGCACTTGACAGTAAAGCATTGATTTTGAGCTAGAATGCAGGAAATTTATTGCTAATAAATTGTCATTTCCTCACCCTTATGTCATTCCAAAACTGTATGACTGACTGACTGACTTCTGTGGAACACAAAAGATGTATGTAAGATTTTGCAGAATGTTACCAAACAATTTTGGTTACCCTTGATTTCTACTGTATGGACAAAAATTACTTGAATTTTTCAAATTATCATCTTTTATGTTCCACAGAAGAAAGAAATTCATACAGTTTTGGAATGACATGTTGTAATTAAACATCTAAACTAAACTAAACATCTAAAGAGAAAGATGTTATTGCTTAGAATTCAGGGTTTAACAGACTAGTAGGCCTATTAGTAAGATTGTGGTCACAAGAAGTAAAACCACGGTCCTCATTACCCTGGTTATATGGTTTTTACATAGCAAAAAGCAAATACTCCAAAAGTGTGAAGTGGTGCTATGCAGTTTCGCATGTGCTGTAATTTAAAAACAGCGCCTATGGGGGAGGTCTCTCTCGCTTTGGTGATAGGTCTACAACTGTCCCTGTGTACCTGTACCTACGAACTTCTAACAAATGAATTTGGCTGTCAAACCTCCTCCAACAAACAAGAAATGTGAAATCACTTTCAAATGAACATAAGACTCTCAGACTCACTTTATTAATATTAATATCTTAAACTTTAAACTATAACAGGCTGATTATTCTTTTAGATTGAAACAAGTGCTTCGGCCAGGATAAAGAATATGAAAAGTGCTCAGAGTTGCTGCAGAAAACGGAAAAAAAGAGTAAGCAATAACAAAAACACGTTGCTGAAGACGGGCATAGTGAGAATATAACTTCATTCTCTGCCAGCAGGAGGCGCTTGTGGAGCTGCAGAGACAGCGCTTTCCCCGGTAACGGCTGCACACAGAGCAGAGCTCCGCTCTTGAACAAATTGAATCAGCCTATTCTACTTGCGTTTGTATGTGAAGTCGAAATTAACCCCGAACATCGCAAGATCTCCTAACTGAAGATCACATGATCACAAACGGAAATCACTTCCGTGAAGTGACCGTCGCACGTTCCTTTCGCTAACAGACTTCTGGAAGGGCCCTTCGTGAAGGGATTCCGTTGTTCACTTTTGTTTGGAATGTCCCTACAAATGGCGTCCCCTTCCCGAAGGGCCCTTGAAGGGCGCAAAAAAGCCGTTTGGAATTCGCCAAAATACCATCAAAACATTTCTGAAGACAGTCGGTTCCCTTCAAAGATACATTCATATAAAACACCCGCACTGTGTTTTGATTTTGATTTTGAAGTCATCTGCCATAAATAATGTATGGGAAACACTGGTAATGTATATCTCAAAATATCGGAAATGTTTAAAAATTATATCACCGTTACTGGAAAAACAAATCGCGATATATATTGATATTGAATTATTGTCCAGCCCTATAATGAAAATTAAGTACTCGGAAGAATAATAGTCATGATCAATTTTATGGTACTTCACCAAATAATAATTTTATTATTATTTTTATTTTATATAGGAGCCTGAAATAAAGGGATCTGCTAAAAAGAAGCAGAAGACGAGTGCTACACCAGGCAAATTCAAGAAGGGCAAATGAAAGTGATTTCAGCTAGAGGAGTTCAGAGCTTGTGGTGCCATTAACAGTCAAAACATGAGAACATTTGCTTTCAGTATTTTAATGAACATGGGGAGGAAAAATGTTTGAAATGCCCTTTTTCTGTTTCTGTATTATCTTAAATAAAGATAAATATTTAATCATAGCGAAGTGTTTTTGTATTCATTTGGTTTGTTTGCAGAAATGCTGTCTGGATTAAACAAAGCACCCCCCCCCCCCCCCCATGACCTTTTTGTTACCTGCCCTGATCTGTAACCACTATGCTACAACACTCCATTATTTCAGAACAATAATCATTAACTTACTATGTCATACTAAAGCCTCTCTGTTCCCTGCTGTTGGGTTGAAAAACAGGTTTTCATGAGGAAGTACCACAGATTATACTGTGTTTTTAAGGTACAAAAAAAACTGTTACATGATATTCTAGTGTTGAAGTACATAAATGTTTTACATACATTTAAATGGGTAATTTGATGCATGTTTTACAGACTGTGGTAATGTTAAATTCTTAACCTGTTAAAAACATGTTGGAACTCCTGGAAGGGGTTAACCTCTGTATCATCACGATCTAAAAAACAAGCAGACGTGTTCACAGAAGTTCACAGTTCTGTGAGGAAATCGTGCTGGGCGTTTATTTTACTCTAAATGAGTGATGGGCTGTACTGTTGTAGGTGAGGCTTTTCTATCATTTTATTGTCTCTGAGCACATTTCAGCCTTTATCGAATACAGAAATATTTGTATTAAAATATAATTCCGATTATGTAACTCAAGTGTCTCTGTCTATCTTGGGGGAGGAGGAGGGGGATCATACAGACAAATACTACTTTAGGGTGGAAATGAAGCCAGAGGATTGGAAATACACATATCAATACAGTCCCATCAACATTTTTGTCTCCAGTAAGTGGGATTTTCACTATAAACTATATTGTTCTTTTGTGATATGAAATTACTCTGTGATAATGATTTAGAATCATCATTGACTATTTCACGGGCTCTTCACCAACTTGTAACCTTTGTCGCATCTTTTAATGAAATATACTTTGTCAATCTCATTATTCATATATTCATTCTCACATTAAATTGGTAAAATGTTTAAGTTTAGGTGAAAGGATTGTACATGGGATTTTTTCCCTTGTTAGAGGGCCTAAAGATCCCCATGACAAAAGACAGTAGTGGGGAAAAAAACAAAGCTGCACTGTTAAATTGGCAAAAGAAGAACTTTAAGTAATATCTGTAGCAAAATTACATAATTTACATAATTCAGACAAAGTGTTTGTTGTGGAAAATGTGCAAAATTAGCATACAGACTACTGCAATTCCAATGAAGATTAGTTTGTGAAATGTACCTGTAGCCAGGTCCAGATTTACCTCTTATGACAATTTTTTGCACCCACCCCTTATTAGTACTATTACCACCCAAAACAGCAAATAAAATTAATTGTAATTCATTTGAAATCCCGTTGCTGAAAACAAACAAACAAAAAAACATTTCATTTTAGAGCTAGTAATGGTGGCTTGAGACTTTAATATGCACATAATGCAGTTACAGAGAGAGATAGACTGGTGTGTGAAATACCTGAGTCTGTGCGTCTCTCAACCGTGTTCAGCAGCGGATCTACCAATATCGAAATTTAACTTGTTCAAAAACAGTGATGTTACAGCCTCCATGCTGAGAAATGTCATGCTTTTTTAGCAAAACTGCTTTATTGATAAAGTCACGGAGCAGCACTGAAAGTTTCTGTGTGTTTGATCCGCGTGTGCGCAAGACTAGAGTCTGTATTCTGTGTATTCATAGGCCTATGAGAAATGGCGAAAGAAAAAACTAATATTAAATGTAATTTCACATGGGAATAGTTTGTCATTTTTATCCTATTGTTTGTGATTATTTATTTGCTTTTGTGATTATTTATTTGCTTGGTAAATGTCTTTTTGGGGTTTGATTATTTTGCTGTTTTAGGCACCTTGTAGAATAAAAAGTAATTATTTCTATTTATTCTAACTACCCCACCCCCCACCCCCCCACCCGTCAAGAATAGACATGTGCCTAGAATGCCTATGCATAAATCCGGCCCTGCCTGTAACTCCAATTCAATTACTTCAAAGGCCCTTAGCTTACAACAGTAAAAAAAAACAAAAAAAAAAACAACCCCCACATAGACACTGAAGACACAAATAAATATAATAAACAACAAGATACGACGACATTATTTCCATGTTTTTGCCACAAAATTACATTTTATGTACGGAAAGCACTCTCCCGCGCTCTATAGCTTACAAATGCACATGATACAATATTGAGACTTGCACATGCAAAAAAAAAAAAAAAAAAAAAAAAAACCGTGCACAGAAACGTGTTGTCGGCGCTACTCTGACTATTTTATCGCTAAAATATAGCAACTTAAAAGCTACATGACATTTCTCACTAGTGAGGTAATAACGGCGTTGTTCTTGAAGCTGATGAACTTAGAGTTTCACTGTTAGCAGAGACGCACAGTGCTTTGAATTGTGGCTGCATCACCACTTAGGGTGTGCATGGCCCGTCGTCAATTACTCCTTTCTTCCGTAAAGACAGTATTTACCATTTAATTTTTACTTTTTTTATTTTTACTCCAATGGTGACAATTTAAAATAAAGCCACTGAAGAGTCGACTATTGTGTGCCTCTAAGGAACAGTGTTTTTTTTTTTCATGAATCATTGTCTTTAAATGAACGATCATATTTGAGCAAAAATTGAGTAAACAACTCAATGAAAAAAACAGCTATTCATACCTTTCATTCTTGAATGAATCAGTGTTTTTGATTGAATTGGTTGAGTAAATGATTCAAATGATTCGATTACTCACTTAAGTAAATGACTTTTTGCCACCTACTGGTGTAATTAAGTAACAAGCAGAGCAATTTAATTTAATTTAGTGTTATTTTATACATTGTACTCTTGCCTTGTAGATGTACCAGTGCTTCCCATCATTACACCCACTAATCTGAAAGATGTGATGGAGGAAAGTACAGTCAATCTGAGCTGCTCTGCTGAAGCCCCCTGCCCCAAACAACCTCCTACAATATCCTGGTCTAACGTCCCTCAATCTGCCAACATTACAACACAGTTACAGGAGAAACTTGATAAAACCCAGTCAGTGGTTTCATACATGACCTTCAAAGCTTCATACGAAGATCACAGAAAGAACATCTCCTGCACTGCAACATATCCAAGAAATACATCTAATGACTCAACTGTGGAGACCGCTGTGATGCTACGAGTCCTGTGTAAGAGATTTAAAGTTGTTTTGCTCTTTCACACACATTGTTCAAATATGTGATATTATGATGTCTAGTTTACTTACAGATATTTCTATTTTGCCCTAAAGTTTCTCCAAAAGACACTGACATCACCATTGATCCATCTGATTCTGTGCCTGATGGCACTAATGTGACACTTACCTGCAAAAGCAAAGCCAGTCCAAATGAAATAAACTACACTTGGTACAAACGTGGACAGGATCAAGAGCTGGACTTTGGAGAACAACTGACCTTCAGTGTAAACAGGAGGAGTGGGGGCTGGTACTTTTGCACAGCACAGAACATACATGGTAATCAGACGTCAAAAGAGATCCAGCTGATTGTGGCATGTGAGTTTAATACAGATATATGCCATTACTATGTACAGATACTAATCATCATGGGTAGCTCCAGGTTTATGACTGAACTGTTTTTTTTACATTATTTGCACAGCCTACTGAACCAACTAATTTTGCTTAACATTTTCAATCTGGTTCAGCTTCATCAGGATCATCATCTTTAATCATTGGCTGCATAGGAGGAATTTCAGCATTTCTGTTTATATTTCTTCTGGTAACAATTTTCTTAAGGTAAGTGCAGTTAGATGGTGCTTTTGATCCTTTTTGAAGCTCCATTGTCCAAATCATTGTTATTGCATGGAAAAGAGCAACCAGCCTTCAAAATAAATGTCATTTAACTTGGAAACACATAATCTGGTGTTTGCAATATATAGGTCTGTTTTGTATTATATGGATTTCTGCATTTCCTATTAATACAGAGTGCAAAGAGTAAAGGCATCCATTGTTAGGGAAACTGACGTCTCAGATCAGGTATGTTCTATACTCTTTTAGCAGATCAAGTTTCTGTTGTTTCAAACAGGAAGTGTCATAATAAGCAGTAATTATGCATTTCACTGTAATAGTTCATCATGTACAGAAACCAAAAACCAAACACAATGGATCCACAGAAAACAGTCATGTATTATTTTTTCCACTTTCAGAGTCAGGAAACACATATCCAGATCACCTCCATTTACGATAATAGTGCTTTTGTGACGAGTGAAGAGCTAGAGATGCCAAAGGATGAGAATGAAATCCATTATGGACAGATTGACTTTTCCACTCCCCAAACCAAAAGCACCACAGTGAAGAGCTTAGGAGAGGAGACAATATATGCTGAGGTCTGTGGTTCAGGGAAAAATTAGTTTACATTAGAATAAACAGCTTATGAGTGAATTGTATAAATGTAGCATGCTATATTCATCCAATGTGAATTTTTTTTTTAATGAATTAAAAAATGTTTAGGCATTGTTATTTATCGTAGGTTTCATAGAATTGATTTAGGAACATTTTTCATCCATCTTTCTGAGGACAATTTTTCTGCATAGTGAGTCTTCCAGTCAGGTGTTTAAATGCCACATGTGAAGTATTCTGTAATTGTAAAACTTTTTTCACTTGTCCTGTTACTTCTCTGTTCCAGTTTTTCTTTGTTTGTTCATTCAAACATCTGATTATGATCCTAACCCTGATTATAATCATAGTACCAGGGACACTAGGACCTTTTTTTCAGTGACATTTTGTAAAGAGGTGAAAGTAAATATATTTGTTTGCTTATAGTTTTGATGATGACACACAGTTAATAATAAACATTTTTTATTGTTATTTTTCAGGCAAAAATTGGTGTAGATTTGTTTATAACAAATATAGTAATGAAATTTCAGTCAGAGGTACTGACCTCAAACACCTTTTAGAGTCAGCTCTTTTTTCATATTAAGAAAAAAAAAATCAATATTACATATGGAAATGTTGAAGCCCTTCCTATTAACAGTTTTGAATAAAGTTAAACATTTAATGATGGTAGAGTGTGTTTTGTTCATGTTGGTTGGTTTGTTTTGCAGAGGTGTTGTATTATTTGGTCAGAGTATTTTTCTGGTTTTAGGAGATTTAATAAAAATCAACTGATTATAAATGAATCCTTCTGTATTTTATATCTTACCTGCTATAGTAAAAATCTAGTTCGTAATAACTGGTAATTTTTTGTAAATCAAGTACACAACAGACTCTTGCTCAAGGGCATAATATTGAAAGTGATAAAAACCTTTATTATTATTATCATTATTATTACTATTATAGTTTTATTTATTTGATAAAAAAAACTCTGGATTTTCCTCTGACACACTCAAAATGCTTCTTGATTGTACCATTTAAACACATCTTTTGTGAAGGTGTTTTAAAACAGTTTGTATTGTGAAAAGCGCTACATAATTAATTTGAATTGAACTAAAAGACTGAATATTCCCCTTTTGAGTGATTAAATCTATAACCTTATAAACAAATAACAGTTTTGCACATGAGGAAGTACAATAGATTATATTTGACATAAAAACCAAAAAGGGAAAGGGAAGTGGTGCATGGCCAAGTATGGTGACCCATACTCAGAATTTGTCCTCTGCATTTAACCCATCCAAGTGCATGCACACAGTAGTGAACACACACCCGGAGCAGTGGGCAGCCAATGCTGTGGCACCCGGGGAGCAGTTTGGGGGTTCGGTGCCTTGCTCAAGGGTCTCACCTCAGTCGTGGTATTGAGAGTGGAGAGAGTGCTGGTTATTCACTCCCCCCACCTACAATCCCTGCCAGACCTGAGACTCGAACCCACAAGCTTCAGGTTGCAAGTCCAACTCTCTATCCATTAGGCCACAGCTGCCCCTGTGTTACTTGCTACATTATATACTGAAGTACAGAAGTAATGTTGGTCTGACAAAGGCTTGTTTTGAAGTTTGAAATAACTAGCTTGAAGTTTGAAGATTTTATGTCAATAAAATGTTTTTAAAATGTTTAAGCAAGTTGCTAACATGTTTTA
>JAFVLL020015243.1:0-11080 GCA_021397915.2 Tor tambroides
GAAATTGATTAACTATTTGAAGTGGTATAAATAAATATATACATTTTCTGCCCCCATGTCTTGAATTCGTGATCGTTCTAAATGCAGTGAAAGAAGGCACTCTAAATGCGCACGCGCACTAATCTAGATTTAACGTAATGTAAATGTACGCGTGCACTCTCTACTGGTGTCAAATCGCACATTGTTAAAACAACAATTACTAAAGCAGACACTATATAACGCACAACCCTGCTGAGGCATCTCAGATGAGAAGATCTGTTATCTTGGCTTTTTATCCTTGGAGCACCAAAGCAGAATTAATATGAGATAATTATTTTACATCTTCTGATATTGGAAAAATACCGAGGTCCGGACCTCGGGGACCTCAATGGTGGGTACGGCCCTGCTTGAGGGTGAGTACATTTTGACTGAATTTTCATTTTTGGGTGAGCTATCCCTTTAAGCCACTTGATTTGATATTTGGTATGCAATAAAATTCATATATTTTTTAAGCGCGAAAAAGTGGCCAAACTAATTATGGGCTACTGTAACATTCTCAAACTTGACACATTACCAGATTTTCATAGGCTTTATCCTCAAAGGTTAGCTGCCTTCGTCCGATGAGAGTGATCTTGGAGAAGATGTTGCGCTCCACTACTTCCTTCAGCAGCGCCTTTCCAGTCTCACCTGAAGCGCCGAGAATGAAGCACGTTCTGTTCTTCTGCCGGTAATTCTCTTCCAATGCGTTCAGATCCATTCTGTAATGAAAAAATGATTGCATACGCAACCGCTTGAATCTCACAACATCACCATGACGGTGCAGAATTTGCGCAGGTGTACTATAATAAACAGGTGTAGCCTAATAACTTCACGAGTTGATCCTCAAAGCGGCGCTCGGTGGCTCAAAGCTCACTGAACCCCATTCAAATCTCAGAACGATTGTCTGGTAATATTTGTAGGCTTACACTAAAATATAGGTCTATAATTGTTGAAATCCATTAATGCCAATATTTGGTACCTAACATGCTAATGTAAATCTGCCCCAGAAATCTCTATCAAATGATTTTTAAACATCATTATTAGCCTACAGCCGAACGGGATTTGTTCATTCTGAGCAATAGCCTATTGAGAAAAGTATCGAGTACCACGTGACAATAGCCTACAGTTGGTTTCAGCAAAGGTGGGGTTTTAGTTGTCCTGACCTGACCTCACCTGAATGAACTCGAGAAATATTATTAGCAACTTTAATGAACTGGATTATTACATTCAGTCATGTCCACTCGACTTATTTCATGCATAGCCTACACGTTTTTTATTTTATTTTATTTATTTTTATTTTATTCTTTATCTCTCTCTCTGATTGAAATTCTCTTTCTGTATTTTAGTAGCCTATTTGATTATGTTATTTACCTAAACACAATAAAGGAGAATTGCCATTCTCATGAGGTGTGGTCATTCAAGCGAGAATTAAAAAGATCACGTACTGCAGAAAAAAATATTACCAGCACAAGCTAGACAAAGCAACAATATAGCTACTAATTATTATTGCATAGGATACATAGTAATAGACGTGACAGTAGTGATCCGTAATGAATACTTCACCTTGGGATCTCGTCAGTCTCTGAATTCTCCAGATAGTAAAAAACAGCGGCGAGAACCACAACAAAAACAGTGAAGAAGCTTATGGTTTTACCCCAGTTACTTTCAAATATATTCATGCCAAGGTCGATAAACAGAAGACTTTGGTGGTTGATACGCTGGAGCTTCTTCCTGTTATAGTGTCCACTGAGGGGTCTGTCTGCAGACTGCAAGAGAGGGGCGTAACAGGAAGGGGGCGTTACTTGTAGCAGGGGGCGTTACTTGAAGTTGTCCAAATCACACAGAACCACTACAGGAAGGGGGCGTTACTTGTAGCAGGGGGCGTTACTTGAAGCTTGAAGTTGTCCAATGAGATGTTGTCGGCAAGATGGCCGCTCGTATAGATTTTCTACCTATTAGATTGTGTTTTATTAACGTCTACATCTACCCCAACCCTAAACCTACCCCTTACAATAATGCGTGGTTCTGTGTGATTAACGTCTACACCTACCCCAACCCTAAACCTACCCCTTACAATAATGCGTGGTTCTGTGTGATTTGGACAACTTCAAGTTACGCTCGTATAGATTTTCTACCTATTAGATTGTGTTTTATTAACGTCAACATCTACCCCAACCCTAAACCTACCCCTTACAATAATGCGTAGTTCTGTGTGATTAACGTCTACACCTACCCCAACCCTAAACCTACCCCTTACAATAATGCGTGGTTCTGTGTGATTTGGACAACTTCAAGTTACGCCCCCTGCTACAAGTTACGCCCCTTTCCTGTCACGCCCCTCTCTTGCAGTCCGCAGACAGATTAGGTGTGTTCGACTTGAAGTGGCGCTGCACAGACCGATCGGTGGATGACATCAAAGTACTGCGAGAGCGTTTAAAGAGCTGATGGTTCCATATGCTTTTTAATCGCTCTCGCGGTACTTTTGATGACATCCACCGATCGGTCTGCGCTGCGCCACTTCAAGTCGAACACACCTATACTATTGGCACTGTTTCACACTGCGCTTGCGCAGAGCGTGTTACAGCTGTTTTGAAAACGAGCACGGTTGCGTTTGATTTTACTGGCTGTTCACTGGCTGTGCGGCAAAGCAAAAAAGCTGTGCTCAGTGTGCTGCTTATGTGGTGGCGGTGCACGTTTGAGTCTGGCTTGTACTGTTCCCTGAGATGAGCTCATTCTTTTGAGTTACTCTGTGCATAATTTTATAGATAAGTCGTTATACTTAACCACAGGTTCACCTTACCTCACTTTTACTTATACACAGTATCTGTAGTTAGATGGCATGGTTATATATATATATATATATATATATATATATATATATATATATATATATATATATATAGCGGATAAACAGTAAAGCCATTTCTCCACAGTTTGCTCCTATTTATCAAAGGTGCCAGTATTAGTGGAGTGCACTGTATGCAATTATGTCACTGATCCAGTTATACACATAATTGCATAAATGAACAATTTATTGTTTATTTCTGTAAACTGGGATTGGTGTTCAGGAATGTAAAAGTAACACACTATTTAAAAAATGAATAATTAATAAATCGTTTTAAAAAAAAGGATAGATTTAAAGAACCAATAGAACATTCACTGTTGTCTACAAACCAGAAAGAAAAAAAATAACGGAAAAGAGCACCCACCCATTCAAAGCCCCACTCAATAAAGTATATGTTAAGTAACAGTATATAAAATATTTACACTTTACAGTGTTTACAGTCTTTGATTGTAGCAACTACAACAATACTGACCATGTAACTATATCGTGACCAAGCTCTAATCCGCTAAATGTGATATAAGACTTGAAGATATTAAGCTATTATAAACATTAACATCATGACTTTCTGTAAAGCTGCTTTAAAAAAATGTATTGTGAAAACATACAAATACATGGACAACAAAAGTACATAATCATGTGATAAATAACATTATTATTTCTAGACACAAGTATATCATCAACATAATGGCTTTTTCATGAAATGTAATTTGTGATGTAAATTCATTCAGTGTAGATAACAAGTGAGATGATTACTGGGGGAGAGTTTTGACCTTTATCACCTTTACTAAACAGACAAAAATATAGATGGAGTTTCTCAGTGAAAGACTGACCAGTGAAAGAGCAGATATGAGATCTGTACTCTACATCATAGAAGGAGACCAGACCCTCCTCATAATCCACAAAGACCCCCACCTTCTGCGGCTTCACTCTCAGATACAGACAGACAGACGGACCAGTACAAGCCCAATATTCATTCCCATTCCTCAGAGCCACAGTCCAGAATCCATTCTGAGGACACACTGAGATCAGTCCCTTCCTGTTAATAGATTCTCTGACCACTCCTAAATTCCAGTCAGTCTTTCCCTTCACCTGCACCTCAAAATAAAACCTCCCTGAGGAGAATCTCTCTTTTCCCAGGACACCAGGATAGTGATCAAACCTCTCTGGATTGTTTGGGAGCTGTTGTTTA
Source organism: Tor tambroides (assembly GCA_021397915.2). NCBI lineage: Eukaryota > Metazoa > Chordata > Actinopteri > Cypriniformes > Cyprinidae > Tor > Tor tambroides. Next base: position 4,053 of record JAFVLL020015243.1, read on the forward strand.
ATGTCTCCATGACTCACTTGTTTCCCATCATCAGACAGGATGAGATATGGATGAGCTGTATCAGGATCCAGAGTCACATCCACTGAGAGAGAAAGATCAGAGCATATGAATCTTCACAGTATAAAGATTTAGATGTGTTCATATGTATATCTGTATCTCTGAATGTGAGAGAAAAGTTCAAATGGCACATTTTACCTGTATAATGCTGCATCACCCTTAACACTGTGGAGGCAAATAATAATGAAACATAAGTGTGGACAAACCAACATCCTAGATGTTTGTTGTCATATAAGTAATTAATTTATTGATTTAGCAAGGAAAATGTTAAAAAAAAAAAAAATCATGAGAAAAAAAGAAGCAAAACTGTTTTCAACATTGATAATGATTAAAAATGTAATGTAAAATGTAAAATATATTAAAATAGAAAGCAGTCATTTTAAATTAGAATATTTCACAATAGTAATGTTTAACTGTATTATTAAATAAATGCAGCCTTGGTGAGCATTTGTCACCTCTGCAGCCACAATATTTCCCTAGATAAAGCATGATTGCTGTCAAAAGAAATTTTGTGTTGTATTTATAGTGACCTACCAGATTCATTGAGTTTCTCATCTAGAGTTTCCTGCAGTTGAGTCAGAGCTCTCCTCAGAGTCTCCACACTCACATTAATGTTCATACTAATCTCAGGCCAGTTCCTGGTGTGTGGAGGACTGCACAGAGATGGATCAATCTACAGCAGGAGAGAGGAGAAATCCCTCAGCATGAGTGTTGTCCTGTGATGTGAGCAGACAGAGAGACACTGACCTGTAGGAGCTGGAGGTGATCTTCAGTGTGTAAGAGATGATCCAGCTCAGTGTTTCTCATCTTGAGCTCAGTGAGTTCCTGCTGCAGTTCTTGAATGAGCTTTTCCTCCTGTTTCTCTGCTGCTTTCTGCTTCTCCTCAATCATCTCCAGCAGCTCAGTCTGACATCTCTCAATGGAGCGCATCAGATCGCTGAAGAGCTCAACACTGGCTGCTTTCTCTTGCACTGTGCTTTTCTGAAAAATACAGTATTACTTTAAATAATCAGATTTATTTTTTAAGGCAAATCAAAACATTACCCATCTAATATTCAATATCCTTTCACTTTTCTGATTTCTGCTGAATGCTTGATGTCTTGAATCTTCTTGATTCTGTCCTGGATCATCTGCTGCACGTCTTTCTGTGTCTTCATCATATGAGTCTATAGACAAACCGGAACACACAGCAACATTTAATTAATTGTTATTAAAACCAGATTATTAAAGTATTTTTAATGTTGCTAGTTTCTCATACCTTCTTCTCTTTACTCTCCTCCTCTAGAGGAACAATGTTGTGAGTCTTGTGATCTCCATCAGTGCAAAACACACACAGATACGTCTGATCATCTCTACAGAACAGCTCCAGAGGTCTCTCATGTTTCTGCTATATATAGTCCTTTATATTCTCCACAGGGTCCATGAGTTTGTGTTTCTTTAAGCTCAGGACTCTCTGATGAAGATCCAGGTGAGTTTCACAGTAAGAGATCTGACACACCAGACAGGACTTCAAGGCTTTCATCTTTGTTTCTTCACAGACGTCACAGAGAACTTCAGATTTTCCAACATTTTGCACAAACTGGCTCGTGTTGTCAGATCTTTTACTGTATTTCCTTTTACACACTGAGCAGCTGCAGTGCTGACTTTCTTTCAGGCATTTTTCAGTGGAGACTGGATCAGCCAACACTTCCAGATCCACTACAGCACCACTGGAGGACGTCAGAGCTGAAATGTGGATTTTATCATTTAATATTTGTTAGAATACTGAACATACAAATAATGTTATTATTAAGAAAGAAAGGTTAGCTTAGATGAGTACTACATTTTATATGACAGTTCTATCACACTCTAAGCACCCTAATGATTTTGTTATGCAAACATCCTTTGAATCACAATGGTTTCTACTTTGTTGTGGAGCATTTTGGTGCTTTTTGATTGTTTTCCTATACAAACATGGGCTAGATGGCCTTTTGACTCCCTGATGGTTCTACCATCTTGTACATGATTTCCAAGACTTTGCGTATGTAGTTTAAAAAAGTATTGTAAAACGACACAATATAGTTTTGATTGTTTGATTGAGTTATACAGCAGAGGGGAAAAAACTTAGTATTACCCGCTGTAAGCATTTGTTTATTCACTGATTTGTTCCTTGGGTTACTGACTTGGAGGCGCATCCAGACTCCGTCTCCTGTCCTTTCCTGGTTTTGGCGATGTTGGTAAATACCCTGCCATTTCTCTTCTCTTCCTAAAAAGTCACAGCACATACCTCATATCCCAGCATGAAACTTACAGTGTCAAAATCTGAAGTCATCCACCTGCTCTTTAGCCTTAAGATTTCTGCATTCTTTTGCATCAGATGGCAACAGTTTTACATTTAAATGTAAAATATTTGGTTTATTAAAGTCTTTAAGTTGTTCAGTCAAATCAGTGCAATTGTACTTCCAGCGTTTAGTTGCAGAGTTCACAGACTAACAGGTCTGACTAGTCTGGATCACTTCTTTCTTTAGAGTTCTCATAATCTGAAGCGCTTTTGTATAATGTTTAAAAAGCAAGATCAGTCATATATGTTTCATGAAACTCACGTACCTGTCAGGGACTATCAGCTGTGCTCACTTTTACTGTCCAAAATCTTCTGGTTTTAAAAGACCCTCCAGGTTGTTGGAACATCAGTTTAGTTTCATTTTCACTGAAAACTCTCAGTCAACTGCAGAAATGTCATAACTCCTCCTAATTTTCTCACGGATAACAGACAAAAAAGAATGTAAAGAGTTAAATTAAATTACAATAAAGGTATTATGTAAATTATACTCAGTCAACATTTAAAATGAGATAAAAGCATGTAATTCTTACACATTAGGTTAATATATCAGTAAATAAAATCAATACTTTACAGTCCAAGAACTGAAGGTGGCATCTATTTTTTTTTTTTTTTTTTTTAGTGAAATCTTTATCCATGGCAAGTTTGTAATATTTTTCATTTCACATATTTATCTCATATTTTCATATTTACATTCCATGTCACAACTGCAACTTTATACAATTGTATCTTTGAATATACTATTAATACTATTTACTGACTCAGTCGGCATTTAAAATTGAGATAAAAGTATGTAAACTCTATACATAAAGTTAATATATCAGTAAAGAAAACCAGTTATTTAGTCCAAGAACTGAAAGTAGCATCTAATTCCTATTTATTTATTTATTTAATCTTTATCTATGGCAAATTTATTTACTTTAATTTATTATACTATCCAAACTTAAATTGCTATAATTCATGAATGAAAACATTTTGTAATATGATTTTGATTAACCATTTTCATGGTAATGCAATGTCTGATTTTAAAATGGCTTTCACAGGATGAATTTTGATGTTTTAAGTTTTCAACTGATAAATAATTTATGATTTCTAAAGCATTTTAGAGAAAAAGGCAACAACAAAAAAAGCCTTTTTTGTGACAAAGGTCAGAACTTCTGTTATGATGTAGATTTTTGAGTTGTGCTCTTGTCATAAATTGATCTATTACTGTTCCTACATAATTTGTAACAAAAAAGAAATGTGGTAAAATATCTAGGAGTCTTAGAGCTTTCCAGCGATACATATTTTGTCATGATTAGATTAGGATTTATTGTAATATAGTGACATAAACGTAGGCGTCTCACAGGATGGACGGGTGACAGTTAAGAGGTTAAAAAAGTTTTCTTAAGGAATTTTTAAGCCAAAATTCTACTCACTTTATCACTCTGTTGTTGGAATATATGAATCCTGAAAACAGGCCCTTTCTAGAACGGCACCTATAACCAAAACCGCTCCTGTGTGATGCCTTATTCTCACCAGTAGGTGTCAGTGCAAATCCAAGATCTCTGAACTCTGTTTTTCCCCTTGCTTAATACTTGAGGCCCCTGCATGCAGAAGATGGGCTCTTGCCTACCACTAATCTAATACTGGTGGTTTTTAATGATGAAATACATTTAATAACCAACTCCTTCTGTTTAATGTTTTATTTGAGCTTCATTTCTGTAAAGCTGTGGAAACGCATTCATACCAGAAAGTACAATTCACACATGAACACATTTTACAATATCACTATAAAAAAGCATAATTCAAGTCTTCAAACGGAGCAAAATTGCACCATACTGTATCAGTATATATCAAACTTGTGAATGAAACCGTTTCCTCTACAGCCAATGAGGCCACACCATATGCTTCAATCCTTTAAAGCAGATTTTATTGTCCAACTGTTTAAATTCCACCTCTTGTTCAAACGTTTGTTGGCCTCGAGTATGAATAGACCCATATGTCATCTGACAATCCTCTTTCAGATGTTACTGAACAAATGCGGTGGAGATTTATAGGAGGCTATTGATATCAGCTTTCTTCCTTCTTTAAAATGATTAGGGATTTGCATAAGTTTGTCAAGTCCAATAAACCATATTTTAATGCAGCCACAGAATTCATTCTTCCACTATTCTTGTAGAATTAAACAACTGTAAAGCACAAGTAAGGAAGTGTTTTTCAGAAAGCAACCCACAGTGCATCTGGATCTGCCCATGCAATGAATGAATTTTCCTTGATGATTTTTTAACTTTAAGCCTCCCTCTGAAAAGCTGCTCTTTTTCTATTATTGAGCTTAAACCAGTCTCGTCGAGGAAAGGGAAGAATGACAAAATGCGTCATGAATGAATCCACATCCCCCTCGCAGCTTAAGACAAAAGCCTTCGATCTTGCTGTCCTGTCGGTAACAGGGCGACCGCGGTGAGCTCTGGAGATGCCAGCGGAGTTTAGTCTGTTAATTACCACTGAGTGGAATCAAAATGGCCTCCTATTGTCCTGTCTTAGTGGGGGGTCTGTGGTAAAATGCGATCGAGGCCATGCTGAGGTTCAGGGGAGGGATGTCATTCACAGTGTCAGTAAAAACATTTTTAAAGCCATACTGTTAAATGTCAAAACAGCTTGACATGTGGATGTGAATTCTTGAAGTCATACTTTTGACTTGTAATTCTAACTCAGCAAAACCAGATCTTTAACTACCCTTCGCAATCAATAATTCTGAGAAACAGAAGGCTACAATAAACACTAGCTAGTGGTAACTTAAGCGTTTGTAAGTGCATTAAGCTTTTTAATATTTTTTGACTGATGATTGTCTTTACAGGTGGCACATTCAAAAAGGCTATATACAGCCAGTAGTGACAACCATATTTACAAATAAGTAAATAACAAATGAATGAATGAATAAATAAATAAATAAATAAATAAATAAATAAATAACTGTTAAACAAAAAACAAACAAACGAATGAATGAATAAGACAGTTACACAAACAAACAAATAAATGAATGACTGTTAAACAAACAAATGACTGAATAATAAATGAAGAAATAAATAAACAAATAAATAAATAATGAATGAATGAATGCATCCATGAATGAATGAATAAGACTTGAATGAACGAACGAATGAACGAACGAACGAATGAATGAATGAATGCAAAATTAAGCTTATTGATTTTAAATATTTTGTTGTTGACAATTTTTTAAAAAACATAATTTTGAAAGTTTGAACGTCTATTATACAGTTGGTTAAAAAAACAAACAAATGAATGAATGAATGAATGAATGAATGAATGAATGGAAAAGGTCTATAGGTAACTTTTGCATGCATTGTTGTTAAAGAAATCTTTTTCTTTTTAAATAAATTGTAATTGAAATGTAAGTAAAATGTGTTATACCATGGGTTCTAAAAGTCTATGATCATGATTAAAAATGCAAAAAATTAATTATTTAAAAAAATATATGAATTACAAAAATATATATTACCAAGCAAAACTATTTGAGTAAAAAGGGAATTTAAAAAATATATGGTCCCTCTTTTGCTTTATTGACAGCAGCACTTGAACACCTGAATACTGACCTAAAAATTAGTGACCTAGATATTCATGTCATATTCATGTTATGCTATAACATTCATTTAAAATGTTTTGAAACCCTACAACCTAGTTTATTTCAAGGTTTCAGTTAGATTTGAGATGTCTCATAATAACCAATGTAGCATTTTCACACAAAACGTATTAAAAGCCTCCAAAGTCTTTGAGGTTGTTTTAACTGTAAGATCTTTAAGTTAAAAGATGGATGTCTAATCCAGGATCCACAGAACCAGGAGGCCTAATGCCCCTATGCAGTGCAATATGTCCCATATCCTGGCCAATTGAAACCTACCTACTGACACAGAGGGCTTAGCCAGCAGAGCCACTGACTCTTGAGTGTGATGCTAATGATGGCCATTAATGGAGCCTGACAGCACAATCTGCTCCTCATTGTAGCACTTTTGCAGGATCTGCAGCTTGCAAGGGGCCAAAGAGGAGGCGGGCAGCTTGGGACGTCAGGACGAATCAAGTGGCAAGTGGTTGCGCGGGGACGAGGAGGTTTCAAGAACAGAACCGGGGAGCTGCCACAGAGGGACTGCGGATTGCAGGCCAATCCCAGCTGATCCTCGGGTGAGGATTAGCTTAATTAGAGCTCAATACCCTTTACAGTCAAAAGCAACTGTCAGTTACTGTCAAAAAAGCACTGTCCAATAATGTGGGCTTAATTCTTCAGTGGTCCCAGAGGTGCAAGAATCAAAGGCTTCACAATCCCAGAGCGGAACAGGAGTGACATCATTAGACTTGACTCTTTGCCTTGTTATATTTTTCATTTGCATGTCAGATAATCTTAACAGGGACTGACCTAATGCTTTGACCCGTATCAGACCAAAATCTGCAAGGGATTTTAATATATTTGTCCATTTTTATTATTTTTATTTATTGCATTTATTTATTTCAGTACTGTATTTACATCATATTTTGACATGATGAAGAAGAAGAATCAGAATAGGTAGTGAATAGTGTTTGGTATAAATAATAATAACACAGTAATAACAATAATTATATATATATATATATATATATATATATATATATATATATATATATA